>JACXGJ010002463.1:39228-65363 GCA_016801105.1 Esox niger | reverse complement strand
GTCCTAAGTAGCGTGAACAGTCCTAAGTAGTGTGAACAGTCCTAAGTAGTGTGAACAGTCCTAAGTAGCGTGAGCACTGAAAAGTCTTATGTAGTGTGAACCAAATTTGTTCCAAACAAGAGCCACTGGCAAGGCTGTGTCAGGACGCTGCAGCTGGTAAAACAAGCAGCACTGCAGCTACAGCAGGAGCCCTGTGAAATCACTGTAGGTCCACTTATTCCCATCATGCATCTGGTCTGCAGTGAGAGTTTCTGAGAAAAGTGCACTGTCATCATTTGCAGAAAGAAGGATGATGAACACAGCATAAGGGAGAAGAACCATGCCAGACCAGTGAGGTATAGACAAACTCTGTTTAAAATGTGTGGTTGAAGCCAGACCAGTGAGGTATAGACAAACACTGTTTAAAATGTGTTGTTGAAGCCAGACGAGCAGAGGTAAAGTTCAGTCACTGGCATAGCCACATTAGGAAGACGTGACAATTCAGGGTCAGGCGGTAAATAAGAATTTAAGGAGATAAAGATGTCGTCAGACAGACTTACAAAAGTGAATTGCTAGCAAGTATCATTACCAGGCAGTATTTCTGCCACCAGGATTCTCCGTGTGTTGTCATTATCACATGCAGTGTGGCACGAGGCTATGTAAAGAAACCAGTGAGACAGCTTGCTAACATCGTTATGGCAACGAAAGCCTTTATCCGTCAGCTTTTTAGAATAATTTCAGATGCCTCCAAAACCCCTGACTACCCCTGTGGAGTACAAGGAGTGTCGAGTCTAATTGCTGCCCAAGTCGTAATGTACAGGGTTCAGTTACAAGGGGGGTGGGTAAAAAGTTTGGCAGATTGGCAGAAAATAAATGAACAAACTATGTAACTTTGATAACAGTGTAGGTGTAAAGTACAGGCCTACGCTAGATCCGCAAATGATTGCAATGGAAAAAGGAAACAGAACAGGTGAAGGTGACATCACCCTCATGTTGAAACACGACAAACAGCCAGGAAAACCACCAGTCAGACAGCCGACTGACACACCTCAAGGCTCAAAGCAGGTCATGTAAGCGGGTCATACAGCCTGCAAGCATAACAGCTCCAGGAGACAGAAAGACAACTTGCTGGCTCTTTCACATCTGAGTGGTTTTCTGTGTTTCATTGAGGCATCACGCCCTGTGTGTCTGATCCGTCACTGTGCTAGTACTTTTGTTGTGTGTGTGTGCGCGTGTGTGTGTGTGTGTGTGTGTGTGCGCGCGCGTGTCACATTGACATTTTTCAACCGTGACACAGAGACATCCTTAAAAAAAACGTATCGTCTTTAAAGCGGCTTTGAAGGGCCAATGTTGTTTTATCCTCTAAGACTGTGGATGTGTAAACTATCAACAAAGGCCGCAGACGTTTACATGACCTGCCTACATCCGTATAATTCAGGAGGACCCTGAAGGATTTGATCACGCAGGTACAGTCATAACATTGTAATAAAATGGAACGGTCAAATTATTCAGATCTGAGAGACATTCATAACGTGCGTATATTTAGTCATAACGCCAAGACCCATCTGTCAGGAAACCAATTGAGTGCAGAGAGAAGAGCAGAGGGAAGAGGACATTGTGCCCAACTGTGTCCATCACTTACCAAACTGTTCGTAATGAAATGATGACTAACTGTTCGTAATGAAACAGTTAGTCATCATTCTTAAAATTATAAATAACAATGTAACACTTATGAAAGGCCGGATTGATAGAATAGATGTAAAAATTAGGAGGCTTAAATACAACCCCTCCAAGCACACCCTAAAGCCTTTATTTCAAACGAAACAAACAAGTGTAAACAGACTAGCCTACTAGGCTACTAAACAACAGCATAAAACAGATTTCTCGTCGATTCCTTTTGAATTTCAGTTCATTCGTTTAAAAACGTAAACCAAATTCAAGATGTTTCTCAGTAAATATAATTTCAATAGGATCTGTAGTGCTCTTCCTGAAGTGACTGGAATTGAACCCAACCCTGTTCACGCTGATCGTTATCTGACCAATTCATAAGCGCAATAGCCTAGCTACGAGGCTAAGTCGCAAACTAAACCATATTGCATCATAATCGTATAGCCCATAACCCGGTGAATGGTAGGATTTCATGAGATTTGAACGAAAACCTACGACACAGCAGGTGTTCGCATGCGGAGTCTTTCGATGACGCTACACTACAGTGCATCCAATGTTTGAGCACTGTAGCCTAATTGGAGCAAGAAAAAGAAAACAATGAAAAAGTGGTTATTTACCATTTCGTTCCGGCTGTTGAGGTATTTCTCCACTTCTGATAAACTTCTTACGGCTAAGTCGGCGCTGGGCATAATCGCCGAGTTTTGTCGCACAGTCCGGAAAGGAACTTAGATCGGTCCAGCTTGCCGGAGAATCCTTTCTCAATGTTTCATCATTTCTTGTCGACCATCATCCATTTCTGCCGACCCCTTCACACACAGACCTTACTGACCACTCTCCAGTCTCCAACCACGAAAATACAAGAAAACAATGTGCACCCATACCCCGCCCACTTTAAGATCTGCTGAGCGAGAGGAGGAGTTAACAGTGTGGTTCGACCATCCGCTAGTCTGGACAGAAAGAGACCACGCAGAGCAGTTGACAAATGTCTCAGCGGCGTATCCACAATATTCCCACCATAACAAACATTTATGAAGAGATGACAGCTGGGGATTGATGAAAATGTGAAGTAGGTCGGTCCCTGTCATTCATAATTCTCCCTTGCTTTTAGTCACACACACACACACACACCGATAGACACAGATTAACAATACATTATTTTATAATTTATCTACACATAATCTAAACCTAAATCTTGCAATCCACCTATTTCCCTAGAAACCCTTATATATAGGGTAGCCTATATATTGCGTGAATTGGTGTCTCCCTCATTCGCCTTCTTCATTGTTGTGAAGGTGAATTGTTTTGTTCCCATGTAGAATGCTGTATCTGTAGTTTACGGGGCTGAGAAGAAGCAAGGTTAAACATACTCCGCACTTGGATTATTTTTTCATATTTGGTTGATTTGCAAAGTTGTATTGAAATGCAATTCGTCTCAATTTGTCCGCAAATGATATCCAAAAAATCAGGTGTAATTTTCAAGTGCGATTTAAATATAATGCAATCTTGCTGTAGATTAAAGTAATAACTTGTCCTCTTGTCATCTCATTGTCTGTGCATAGCATCATCCTATTTTCTTTTTTATCCCGAAAAACTGTAGTCCTTGCCAGTAACCATACCCTTAGGCTATTGCTGCCATATGCTGTAAAATAAGAAAGCATTTGGTGTTGTCTCAAAACATAAGGCATTTAGCATAAAACGTGTAGTCCTTCGTTATGTTTAGTAGTAGTATTTAGTGCCTTGTTGTTTTCAGGCAAGTTTAAATTAGTTCACAGGTGACAGTATGCAAAACAGATCAGGTACAGTTGGGTTTCCACAGATAGGTTACGACTACATCGTTTTCAGTCAAAGACAAGCAGTGATTGGTAGCTGGGGAACAGGAAATTAGTCATTATCTAGGTAATGTAATTAACTATATGATGGATGGTATATTAATATTTAAAACCATAGATACAGCGTTTTCCCCGAAATCCAAGTTGCAGGACAGCAAGTGAACGGCTCGGAGATTTCATTGTGAGGACAATAGGGATTTTGAAACAAGAACCGAGTTCACTGTCAGTGATAGTGAAAACTGACGGTTGATCAACAATTTCTGAAAAATATGGCGAGTAAAAATATTTAAATACATCCATTTTGAATTCCAAACATTCTGAATACCTTTGCATTGAATATATTTTAGCGTTGTATTTATTCATCTGCATTAATTTATTTTAACACAATGAAAATATATCCAATGGGACCTGGCCATGGCTGCTATTTGTAAATTCCTTTCAACACTCACAGATAACCTAAAGTTAAAAAACATGGAGTGGCTTCCCCTCCACAAGGAGTGGTTTGAGAACACATGTATCCATAGATAAATGTCCAGTGGTTTAGGATTCTGTTTGTAAAACGTCCATTAGAAAGTTGAATGACGGCAAGTGTTTCTCACAGTTCTTCCCAGACTCATCGTGTAATTCTGAGATGCATTTTGGCAAGCCCAAAGTTGTCACTCCAGACTTTCAAGTGCATACCAACTCTTCTGTGTTATTGGGGTTTTCCAGGCACAGCAAACAGGCGGTTTTAATTACAGAATGCCACACCCCTAATAACATTAATTCGTACCTGGCAAAGAGAAACATACAGTTGTTAACCCGTGACATCTGCTTTAGACCAAACCAAGGGTGTGTAAGGCGGGATCTCTTATTCTTATTTTAGCCATTATGGGATGACGAAGTTAGGGGTTTACAAATGATGAATTGAAACGTGCACTAACGCTCTATCCATGAGTAGGACAGTAAATCCCAACTGATCCTGTGGGTTGCTCTGGATAACAACCTGTGCTAAAATGATACAAAATGTGTCACTTTTGAGGGGGAGTTGCCGGGGGAGTACTTAACACCTCATAGCAATATACTTCATTTCTGACTTTTGTACTAGGCTACGAAAAGACCCCTTAATTTGCCAGTTTCTATGAGCTGAAACATTTTCATAACAAGCTTATTTCGCGCAGATTTTGAGCACAGATAGCCCGTTTTCCCTATAATGGATGGACAGGAGTACCGGGTGCTGGATCAGATGCGTTGTCAGAGCATGCAGAAGGCAATAAAATAACAGTCCTCCTTTTGACAAAGTGTCTAAGGCAATTGATTGCTAACATGATATCATGGGGCCATGCTGAATTCCTAGAATTAAATAGGAGGATAGTGGATACCTGACAATGATATCTATAAACCGAGTACGGTCAATGTATTCACTGGGACATCAAGTTTTAATGTACTTACCAATGAGTTTCAATTAGCACGCTGCGTTCGCCAGGTATACCTGCAGTGGATCTAGTGTACGCGTGTAGAGAGGGTGTTGTGACACACGCACACTGCATTGTGTGATAGGTGGTGCGTGTGCGTGTGCAACTGCTACCTCGCCACTAACCTATTTGGAGCAGGCTGATACAATATTGATGGACTAATACAAAAAAACGTAAAACTACTCTGTCTCTTGTCGGTGCTGCAAGCCCGGTCTGCCTCTGACGTAAGTTCGATTATCGACAACAGAAGAAGCTATCCGATACCTTGAGATTCATATCTGCAATATTTTAAAGTCAAGAATGACGATATGTAAATAATCTACCGGAAAAAAATGTCACTGTGGCTGTTCATGTCAAACATTTTACACATTTCTGTGTAAAATAGTCTGAAACAGGAGAGATCTGTTTTATCAGTTTAATCGGTTATCACTTCTCAATCCGTTCCATAACAGTAATAGATGTTCATACCTCTGGCATAGTAGCGTGCTTCAATAACGATATCATAGTAAGATAAGAGGGGAATGCAGGAGAGGGATCAGGCCTTTAAAATAAACACTCAGATTCTCAGTTGTTATTGTTCTGAAAGACAAGAAATCTAATCTGAACCCACAGCGAAACAAAACAAAAGTCAACACAATGGACCATGCGGCGTTATTCTAAAACGTAACCAAGTAGCAATTTCCCTTTCCGCGCCCCACCTTCTGTAACTGTTGACCTACAGCTTGTTCTTTTGTAAAATTCTGCTCACTTTTTTGGATGCTATAATCTTTCAGCACATATGCAGCCTATATTGGCCTAAAGCTGCTTATAGACCGCTGTCAGCTAAAGCCTTACAGAATCTCCGAATGTAATTCGGCTGGACAGCCTGATGGGAAACTCGATGTGACGGTTTGGCTAAGAGCACGTGGTTTGCTTCAATTCACCTAGAGATCTAAATCGGCCACAGAGAGGCTACCCTCAAGCTACCCCATAAACCTACATTATATGTATATCAATAAAAGGTTGGGTTAACGTTTATAAAACAGGTCAGTTTTTCTGGATTATGACCGGTTTTGTACAAAAGAACAGTCCATGAAAAATCCCATTTTAATGTTTAATCTGTCTGTTGATCTAGTGTAGGATCAATGTGTTTGGGAACAGGCCTCTAAAATTAAAGTCAGTGACCCCCTGAATCTCATGTGTTTGTTTCCTTCTAATAGTTTGAGGTTCTTGCAAATGCTGGTCCTTGCATCTCAAGGGGGGCACCTTTTTGTTTTTCCCATTCAACAAATCAATTCATAATCCAGCCTTTAATTTTATTACAGCAACACCAGTTTGCATTGATAACAAACTCATTCTAGCAGTCATAATATACTCATTCATTTCTGGCTAACCAACTTAATAAAGCTGTAAAAACAAATTCAGATATTTTTAAATATAAAAACAAATAAGACAGCACAATGATGCCCCGCGGTATTCAGTGCTTGTTTTCTCAAGTGCACATTCATTGAGTGAACTGTGTGACACCAGTAAATGGTTTTAGTATTTTGCTGGCCCATCTATTGTTCCTTTGAAATGATCATGTATCTTACTATAGTCAGAAGGGTGGAGTTTTCCATTTGACTAATACAAAATAAGAATTGGTCAAAATTGTAATTCATTCTTAAATCGCTTCTTGGTCTTCATTTAAGTTTATAGGTTCAGGCATAATGTCAGCAGTGTGGTTGAGGTTAGTTTTCTATATAATTGTAAACATAAAATGAGTCAGGTTTATTACCTTTTGTCTGTAAGCAGGCCTACAAAAGAAATACAGTGAAGATAAAACAATGAAATATGTAACTGATTATAAAAATGCATTTGATTACTTGACCATTGAAAGATTTTATTTTCCAAATGACTTGACAATTGTTGTTGCAACTACATTTACATGTCCAAAAGCTGAAATTCTAATAAGCAGCTATTGTGCATGACAGCGTTTTCTTTTTCACTTTCTATATACATATTTATATATACACACACATACATGATTCTATGAATTTAATACGTTCCATGTTCAACAAGAGCTGACGCACAACACCAGCCCCATCCTTCGGATTGGCAAACAAACACACCAAAGGTCAGAACCTTTCATACTCCTGAACAAACAGAATAAACCATTTTATATTGTGAAAGTTTTTCCTCAAAAAATAAAAATAAAAGCACTTCTGCAAAAAAAGGAACAAATTCAAACCAGATGAGAAAGGGGCAACTAAGCCAGTTTCACTCATTCAAAATACAAAACTGAAAAAAAAAGCACGGAAATGAAAGGCTAGAAGGGATATGAAGAAGAGGAAAAAAAACAATGCCTTACTGTACATCAATTAAAGCACAAACTACAATTCATGAGTGAAAGCTGCTTTAGCGAAATCAAGAACAATGTTGGTGAGGCAGCTGTTACTTGTGTGTGTGTGTGTGTGTGTGTGTGTATTTTTATCTGAGCTGACCAATAGTCAGGGATCAAGGAAGATTGTTCCAGCAACAAAGAAGTCTTCATTCAATAATAAAAATAAAAAAAAGACTTAAGCGGAGATGGTCACACTCAATGCAGCCAACTTAAGTTGTGTTCATTTCAGCATGAAACAAGAAAACTGTCCCAACTGGAGTGATAAACAAGCAAACTGGGAGGTAATATCTGAACCAATAATAAAGACAGCAACGCTCCTTCGTGTCCGTTGCAAAATGTTTTGTTAACGCTGTGCCTTAATGAACACGACCCTGTTAATTTGGATGATCCTATCGACCACCCGTTTACCCACAGAGCATGTTGCCATGGTGACCGGAGGCAGAGTGGGTCAGAGAGGTCAAATGCCAGTGACTACCTGGCTGTTGTAGTCAGTGGACTCCATCTTTAGGATGTAGGGGATTATGCTGTCTATCTGGACGTTGCCAATGAGGCCAGCGAAGAACAGCTCCTCTGTCACGGCAGCACTCATCAGACGCAGAGCGGGGAGACGCAACAGCAGCTTGGACAACCTTGGCGGAGGATGAAGGAATGTTACGAATCTCTGATTTGTTTATAATGTCAGTGTGAATGTCAAAAATACATTTAACACATTTTAATTTGACAAATGACTTAGTAAACTTCGTAAACTCAGGGGCTAAAAAAATCCCATTCCCATATATAGCTAGCCTAGTGCCGAAGCGGTCTAGATAACTCCCTGAACGAACGCTAACAATGGCTCAACAGCGACTGCCGTGTCATACTGTGGTTTATTTTTCACTCCGACAGGAGAACGAGAGAGGGTTTATTAGGCAACGATACAGCAGATTGCTTTCAGAGTGTTACGACCGTACACTGTAGCAAAATTACGAGTCATCAGACAGTCACGGAGCTGATTAGACGGTGCTACTGACCGATAGGAGTCTTCAGGGTAGGTCCTGGTTACATAGTCCTGCAGCTCCATGTAGGCCTTCTCCTGGAACCGCTCAATCTGCAGAGTGTTGTCTATGCCCGGGTGGTCTATACACACACACACACACACACACACACACACACACACACACACACACACACACTTTCCATCAACCGGATCTCCCAGCAGAGGACAGTTTACTACCAGTCCTTAAAGTACAATTCCTCTGGCCTAATGATTTAACCAGTCTGAGCAACGAGCACATTTGACTCCCTGCAGCATCTCAGAACAAACGGATAAATCCACCACACATTCTGATTGGACGGCCAAATCACACCTGACATTCTGACAATGGACACCCTCCCTTTTTATAGGGACAAGGCCTAAGTGTGATAACAGATATTCTAGCACATTCAATAACCACTATTTAAGGGAACACTGATAAGTCAGTAAATAGCCTATGGTTGAATTTTTTTTAAAACAACAGCCCCTTGTTTTTTGAGTCAGCTAGCACTGGGCACAGTTCCCATGGATCCAAGAATGGTGAGCTGAAATGGATTTGATGTTCTTAAATGGATTTGGCATTCTGAACATCCGTTTAAAATACAGTCACTACATTTGTTTCCAGTTCACGGATGTTATTTCGAAATTAAAAAAGGGTCAGTTTCATGTCAATTAAGTATCGCCAAAAGGCACACAGACCAAAAGCAAAATCAAAGGCTGCAACTGCACTGCATTCACCCTGCTTCATGTCCAAACCAAACCATGCTTCTGACTCAGGGCCAGGAGTTCTTTTGGTCCAAATACTCAGATGAGGATCTGGATTGGCTGTCTGAAATGCCATGTCTGGCTTTACTAATGAGCGGACTGTCCGTTCGGGAGGGATATCTTGATACACAGAACAGATCCCTGTTACTGAGTAGTTTATCCATTAAGCAACCGGTTAAACAGAAGGGTAATAACCGGCATCCGGCAGCAGGGCCAATGAATGCAGTGACGCTGACAGGGAGGGCCTTCCGGTAACGTTGTCCCAGGCCCAGGCCTCGGGGGGCCCATTTGGTTGGCTTAAATATAATTATTTATTACTCAGTCAATCTTGGTATTTAGTACTACCTAGCTAAAATAATAACCAATAAACATTTGACTTGTTTTATTAAGAGTAGCATCATTGCCATTTATTAATTTGTTTGGCCCATGGTTTGGGTCCTAAACATTCAATTTTGTCCCGGGCCCTGGGATTCCTGTCGAATGAATGTGTTCCCGTTTTACCATGACAACATCTGATCTGTGGTGAGAAGTCAGGCAACATACCTTGGCCTTGGTAATTCACCATGTTATTTCAAAATACACACGTGAAGAAATACCAGTTACTCTCACTTCCTCCCTCCCAGCCTTTCCATAACCCTCATCTCTCTCTCGTCCACTACTTCCTCCTTCTCGCATCTCAACTGCATTAAAATGAACCGAGGCCTCTTTCCCAAAAAGACAAGGAGCCAAAGAGGAACAAGGTTTTGGCATTTCAACACCCACCCCCTCCCACCCCAATACACCACCACCACCCCACCACCACCACCCCCACCCCCCGTCCACTCACCAGGGCTGAACAGGACGATGGCTTTGAGGTAGGCATATTCGTAGGCGTCAGGAGACAGCTTGGCCATGCTGTTGCAGAACTCCTGCATCCTCCAGATGTGCTCCATGACCAGCTTCACCCTCTCCGGTGACAGCTTCTCTGTGGGAGGGAGGAGCGACAACCCAGAACATCATATGCCACTGAGCTTCACTTGAACCGCAGCCCCTCTGAACCGCACAAAGGAACACCTCGAGTTTGGAGAGCCCAGAAATAATATAGAACAGACATTATCCAATGGAGGGAGGGAATGCCGACAGGTACATACAATTGATTCAATCCGGTCACATTGGAGAATGTCACATTATTGTAAATGCTACGATTATGAATGGCCCTGTGCACCTCAGTCAGCAGAGCATGGCACTCACAATGCCAGGGTTGTGGGTGCGATTCCCATGTTGGACACCAGTACCCCCCCCCCCCAAAAATGCTAAAGTGAATGATCAACCCCAGTACCTTCCTGTAGGCTGGTCTGCAGGTGGTTGATGATGGCTGCAAGGATGGTGGCTACGTTCATGGTGTTGGAGCACTGAGCCAGGCCCAGGGCGAACAGCTCGTTCCAACACGCCTTCATCAGGTTAATGTCGTTATCCTGGCCTCTGGACCGCGGAAATAAAACATTCATTACTCTACATTATCCTACAGTGCATATTTTAGAATTCAGCATTTACAGCCACGCACGTTGTTTTATTTTAAATGCGTGTTCATCCATGGTACCTCAGAGGGCAGGAAAGGCCTTAGATAAGCCCTACGGTTTCCAGCCAGGGTTATTAAACTATCACCCGGCAAGGACTGGAAGCTGACTGTTTTCTGTTCTACCTCGTCATTCATTCGACCCACAGGGTATCAAAGGTCCGAACCAGGGCCTGATTAGAGGGCTACACTGAAGACACGGAGCGGAACCGGGCTGGAGGGCCTGACCCGAATACCCCCGGCATACACACATGCAGCGTCTGAGAATCCCAGTGACTGAGCAAGGGGCAGCAGAGTCGGCTAGGCGTGGGACTCACCCCAGGGCTTGGAAGGCCGGTATGGAGCGTGCCCAGTGCATCGACAGGAAGAGGAGGCGTGAGGCAGACTCACAGATGTAGTTCACGTTTAGGTACTCCGGCATGGGCAAAGGCATCATCAGCTACACACACGGAAAAAGGAAATGGACCGCGAGAGACCTCGCTGTTAGAAAAAAAGTAATGACGTCCATAACAATTACATTGTTTTATATATTATTGCCATGTTTTTTGCTTTATATACAGTTCTTAATTCTTACTATGTAGATGTCATGTGCCATGTCACAAGAATTTCATTGTGCACGATGACGCATTTAAATGAGTCAACCTGCATGTTATTTGGTGCATTTGATTAACTTTTGAACTTCTGATTAATTAATTCAACTTCGTAAATCACCTCAGAAATGACGGTTCCACAGAAAGGAACTTGGGATCCTTAAACCACTCGGATGTTCTGAGACAAACAGTGAGGTATTAACAGGCCCCCATAACCCCCCCCCGCGGTCCCAAACAACATTCCTTTATAGGGCCCCTAGATGGTGAGCAGGGAGCCATGTTAGGGCTGGCATCAGTACCTTGAAGGGCACGTGGCTGTCTGACAGGAGGGGTCCCTCCAGCTCCACCACAGGGCCTGACTGGTCCCCTGACATCAGCTGCATGGTGGCCTCCAGGGAGTCTCCTGCCGAGCCGTCCCCCGGGTTCAGGGCTTTGGCCAGGGTGTCAAACGCTCTGGGCATGGGGGAGGGACAAAAAAGTCACTTAATGCTCCGGTTCCCAGACATACGCTACATGCTTGGCCATGCAAGCCTGTTACAGCCTAGTTGGGTTCGGCTCAGTGGTTCGATCAGTTCTTAAATGCCTACAGGTCAGTTGGCAGGTTCTTAGAGATTCTGGACGAGATACAGATGTAGACAGCTGATGTCACCCTTGGATGGAAAATATCAAAACCAGCAAGTAATGAAACGGATTGAGGCAGGACAACAGGGGCCACATGGCCCTCGACTGGAACCCCGTAATTTACAGAAACCACACACACGGAACAGTTAATACACATGGCAGAAACCACATCAGTACTGACCACAGGCAATATATGGAATTGTTATTGAACATGAACTCATTAAAAAGGACATTTCACAGTTGAAGCTGATTTTCAACCCTTTGCTGGAGGCAATTTAACAAGCAGAGTGCTACAGACGCCTCCAGCAGAGTGCTACAGACGCCTCCAGCAGAGTGCTACAGACGCCTCCAGCAGAGTGCTACAGACGCCTCCAGCAGAGTGCTACAGACGCCTCCAGCAGAGTGCTACAGACGCCTCTTCATAACCAGCCTAAAAAATTCTAAATAGACTAATCTGCCAATGACCTTGACAATAAAGTTTGAATATTAAGGACAATGCTTTAGGGATCTGAAAAGCAGGATACAAAAATGATTTATACCATTAAAACCCTGCATGAAAGCACTCACCGAGTGATGTCACTGGCCGTCTGTTCGTCTCCTTGGAGATCCGTCATGGAGCTGTCGCCGTTGCTAAGGGTGTCATCCCCACCCATCAGGTCATTGCCATCGGAAACGTCGTTCATCTCCCGGGCCTTGTTCAGGTGGGCCAGTGATGTCACTACATTGGCCAATGTGCTCAGGTCTCCCTGGCACGGGTCATTCTACAGAAAAACATTGACCATCATCTGTGATTCTCAAGCAACTCTCTGTCCAGCTGTGTTCCTACTGGAACATTGGACTACAGAGTACACAGGTTCAATGGGTTTACCAGGTTGCAATGACATATTGTAGCCTAATTTAAAAGAGCAGATGGAGTTTAGTCGGGTGAGCTATTCTAAAAAGGGACAGGCGTTGGCTTTGCATTTGGCCAATGACATTGCTTTCACATTAGCTTTTCTTGAAGCCACTGCAATAACAGAATAGATGTAATAACAGAAGATGAATTAATCCCTGCAGAGAACAACAAAATGTCAATAGAAAATCAGGTAGAGATGCACAGAACGAGCAGACGGAGATGGCTGCTAGGAGACCACAGCTGACATGTGGCATAAACCAGACTAAACCAGACAAAGCACTCTGATCAGAATCTGACACCACGCTCTGTGCTGCCTGATATCATCACACAAGCAGGCCACCGCTCTGTGCCAAGTCACTGATGTCTAGGGAAAATTGATTCATTTAAAACATTCAGACGCACGTCACCGGGGTCATTTCAAAGCTTTGCCGTGACAAATCACAGAGTCTCTGTTTTTAAAACTGTCAGGGTGGCCGTTGAACAGTGGTCACCAAACGACAAGCGGTTACATACAGAGTCTGGCGACGTGGGGATCAGGATGTTGTTCTCCAGCTTCGGGAAAGGCTGTTGGATGTTCAGTAGCATGCTCGACTCCAGGAGACTTGCCGACCTGCAAACAGAAACCACACCCTTTGAGTTTGTCTCCACTGCAACAGAAGGGCTGCTGAACACCTAAGCTTAACGACGATCTTCCCACATGTTTCCACCTGTTTTGTTTCAGATCTTCACCAAGTTCCTCTTTTACATGTTATATCACTCTAATCAGCACAGATGAACGGGAGGAGAGTCCTACTACGACCTAATTACTAATTGGTCTCATTCCATTGGGGCGCATGTAAATAGGGACCAGGCTTTGTTGTCAACAGTTGTACCCAGAAATATAACAAATAGAGCAGAAACAATCCCGCACTCCATGCGGCATGAGCTGAATGCTTGTTCTACATAGTAGTTTTCTATCTGAACTTTCCTAAGTGCTGCGCTTGCTGAACGCGCCCCTGATTTCTACCCAGGTGTGTTCATCCTCCAGCCAATCGGCAGCATCAAACAATTAGGGTTCAGGCACTGGCTATGTATCCCACACAGAGGTATCAGCCAAGTACTACACATGAGATGATTTAAAACAATGACACGGTCCTGAGGTCTCTGGCCCAATAAGAGATTTGTTGAACAAGGTTTCCACTAATATATCTCTCTATATACAGTCCAGAAATATCTGGACACGGATGTCATTTTCATGTCACCACCATCATTTGAAATGACTTTCAGCTATAATCCAAGCAGTTCAAATAAAATATTGTATGAAAGGTTTATGAATTGCAAACCTTTTCATACACAGTCCCTTTATTTCAAGGGCTCAAATGTAATTGGACAAATTAACACAATCATAAATAAAATGTTCATTTGTCAAGAATCCTTTGCAGGCAATGACTGCTTGAAGTCTGGAATGCATGGACATCACCAAACGCTGGGTTTCCTCATTTGTGATGATTTGCCAGGCCTTTACTGCAGCTGTCTTCAGGTTTTGTTTCTTTGTGGGTCTTTCTGCCTTCTGTTTGGTCATCAGCGAGTAAAATGCCTACTGGATCGGATTGATATCAGGTGATTGACTTGACTATTGCAGAATATTCCACTTCATTGCCTTATTTTATTCCAGCACATTGCTTTTGCAGTGTTTTGGGTCATTGTCTATCTGTAAAGTGAAGCGCTGTACAAACCACTTTGCTGAATTTGAGCAGACAATATATCTCTATACACTTCAGAATTCATCCGGCTGCTTCTGTCTTCTGTCACGTCATCAATAAACACTAGTGACCCACAGCCATTGGAAGCTATGCATGCCCATGCCATCACACTGCCTCCATTGTGTTTTACAAATGATGTGTTATGCTTCGGATCATGATCCGTTCCAATCCTTTTATATATTTTATTCTTCCCATCATCCAGATACAGGTTTATATTAGTTTAATATGTGCAAAGAACATCTGTTCCAGAACTGGGATGGCTTTTTTAGATTTCTTTGGCAGTCTATACATGAGGGCTTATTGATGGTTTGCACCTTGTGGTGAACCCTCTGTATCTGTTCTTGTGAAATCTTCTCTTTATGTTAGGCCTTAAATATTGATATGCCTATCTCCCAGAGTGTTCTTCACTTGGCTGCATGTTGTGAAGGGTTTTTTCTTTGCCATGGAAAGCATCCTACAATCATCCAACACTGTTGTCTTCCGTGGACATCTAGGCCTTTTTGTGTTCACCAGTAGATTTTTTTTTCTCTCAGAATGTACCAAGCTGTTCATTTGGCCACTCCTAGTGTTCCTGCTATCTCAGATGGATTTTATTTTTGCAGCCTAAGGATGGCCTGTTTCACTTGCATTGAGAGCTCCTTCAACCGCATGTTGTGGGTTCACAGCAACAGCTTCCAAATGTGAATGCCACACCTGGACCTTTAACCTGCTTAATTGATGAAGAAATAACAAAGGAATAGCCCACACCTCTCCATGAAACAACGTTTGAGTCAATTGTCCAATTAAATTTGGTCCCTTGAAAAAGAGGGGCATATTAAAGAGCTGTAATTCCTTCCTCGAATTTGGATGTGAACGTTTTGGTAAACTGACAAAATGACTAAACTTTCAGTGTCCAAATATTTCCAGACCTAATTGTGCACTAAGACCTAAGTGTCGCCCTGCACTACCCGGCCGTGGCGCCCTGCACTACCCGGCCGTGGCGCCCTGCACTACCCGGCCGTGGCGACCTGCACTACCCGGCCGTGGCGCCCTGCACTACCCGGCCGTAGCGCCCTGCACTACCCGGCCGTGGCGACCTGCACTACCCGGCCGTGGCGACCTGCACTACCCGGCCGTGGCGACCTGCACTACCCGGCCGTGGCGACCTGCACTACCCGGGCCGTGGCGACCTGCACTACCCGGGCCGTGGCGACCCAGTACCCGGCCGTGGCGACCTGCACTACCCGGCCGTGGCGACCCAGTACCCGGCCGTGGCGCCCTGCACTACCCGGCCGTGGCGACCTGCACTACCCGGCCGTGGCGACCTGCACTACCCGGCCGTGGCGACCTGCACTACCCGGCCGTGGCGACCCAGTACCCGGGCCGTGGCGACCCAGTACCCGGGCCGTGGCGACCCAGTACCCGGCCGTATCCCTCTATTATCCGGCCGTATCCTTGTAGTACCTGGCCGTATCCTTGTAGTACCTGGCCGTATCCTTGTAGTACCTGGCCGTCTCCTTGTCTGTGACGAACGTGGGGGTGGCAGCCAACGGGCTGCACAGGTTCTTCCGGATGTAGATCTTCTCTGTGGACGCAGCACAGTTGATGGATTTCTCCCGGGACGCCTCCACCGGTTTCCTCTCGCACTGAACGGCTAGACGATGGCAGGAAGAGGGGAAAGAGTTAAGACCCGCAGTGTTAATATGTGGTCGTTTTGCTTTTAGGCAACACCGCAGTTGGACTTTGCCTCCCATGGTTCCTTACATAAGCAATACCATGGCTAAATGGACATCCACTTGCATCAAACCGGCCCGGCTGACTAGCACACGGCCCAGGGAGTCGTGGGACACACAGACCTGACCCCCCCACCCCCCCCATGTGAACACCGGTGTAGGACGAGCACTCACAGTCCTGTTTCATGCCCAGGATCATGCATCGCTGCAGCCGGCAGTACTGGCAGCGGTTTCGGTGGTGCTTGTTGATGACACACTCCCCTGACCCCCGGCACGTGTAAACCAGGTTCTTCCTGATGCTGCGCTTGAAGAAGCCCTTACACCCCTCGCAGCTCACCGCCCCGTAGTGACGACCTGGGGGAGGACAACAGGGGGGCGGGGGGGTTCGGTCGAGAGGGAACTTGGTTAGTCACACGATGAGAACATTTGTCCGTTTGTTTGTTTGTTTGTTTGTGTGTGTTTTATTCCTACCCGAGGCCTTGTCTCCACACACTACACAGTACTCTACCACTGGCTTGGCAAGTGCCGGGTCTGACCCCTCCGTGACAAACTGGAAATACAACACACCAAAGACAGAGGAGACATATTCTAATCAAACTGAAAACACAACACACGTCAAATCAAAGTTGAACGGTACATTTGTATTCACCCCACCCCAATCATATATTAACAATGACTGCGGGAAATATACCCCCAGATTTAACCTGGAAGTATTCACCAACACATATGTGCTAGAGGAGAGCACATCCCCCTGCAAAAAACGACATCTGAGTGTACAGGCGTCCAACATTTCACAAGGAGGCGCCAGAAATCAACAAGACATAGCATCCCTGTCAGACATAAACATCCAGGCGGCACCGAACCGATTTGTGCCAACCTCTGGGAAGATGCCCAGGTAGTCTCAGTATCCCACTCCCAGGTCAGAACACCTTTTTGCACTGGCTTCAGCTGTACTGCTATGCATTCAGACCGCTGCACCATACATCACTGCTTTTGTCATCAGCACTTGGGCAACCAAACCTTTGTGACTAGCAATACTTGCAGTGTGTGGTGCAGGCCGAGGCCTCTACCTGGATCTGCTGACCGGCCAGGTCAGGGGAGGCAAACAGCAACTGGTTCACCCCTGAACCGTCTGGGGCCGCCAGGATCACCTTGCCCGGGGACGAGGCCTCTTGCTTGGCAAGGATTACCTTGCCTGCTGTGGAGTAGTCCGCGTTAGCCAGGATAAACTGCTGCTTCCCACCAGAACCCTGCTCCAATGACGTGACAATCTGGATCTTCTGTCCTGTCGACTGGTCAGTCACAATCTGAAAGAACGACAGAAATAATAAAATACAGCAGCCATTTTAACTGGCAATAGTTGATGCGCCATAATGCCCATAAAACCCAGTGGCAAACTGCGATACTGTAAGTCTACATGAAACACAGACCTTATTTGAAGTGAATCATAAAATCCCCAATGCAAGAAATGTATGATGGAATTACACAAAGAGACACTATTCCAGTTTTGCCACAAGGATTTATGGGGATTATGACTCAAATGCTCTGTCAATATGCCATTTCAGTAAAAAAAAAAAAAAAAAAAAAACGCTGAATAAAAAAATTATTCTGTCACTAGTGTCCTGTTGCCATCTTTCCACTGGATATTAACAGTGGAGCTAGTTGCTCAGCAATCTGCTACATAAGAAACTAGTTGTGCAGCTGCTGACAAATAATAGCCTGTGCTACTAACTTAGGATGGGAAGACGTGACCTGAAATATGGATGTGCCACCACCTATAAGGGCATGGGGAGGAGGCGGCCAGTTCATTTAACATTACCTGGATACGGTGTCCCATCATGCCACCATCAGCTGAGACCAGCTGAATCCTCTGATTCGATCCATCCATGATGCTGATTATAGTTTCCTCTGCTGTTCAAAGCATCAAAAGCCCATGAGGCACATTAAACTGTGGGAAAGAAACGGTTAGTATTTAATCCAGGATGTGAACACAGAATGGTTCTCCCTCTGACAATGGCCATATGCATATAATGAGTGACACCTACACCAATCAGCCATAACATTATGACCACTGACAGGTGAAGGGAATAACACTGATAACCTTGTTATCATGGTAACCTGTCAGTGGGTGGGATATATTAGGAAGCAAGTGAACGGTCTGTCCTCAAAGTTGATATGTTAGAAGCATGAAAATGGTCAAGCATAAGGATCTGAGTGACTTTGATAAGGGCCACATTGCGATGGCTAGACGACTGGGTCAGAGCATCTCCAAAACTGCAGCCCTTGTGGGGTGTTCCTGGTCTGCAGTGGTCAGTGCCTATCAAATGTGGTCCAAGAAAGGAAACATGGTGAACCAGCGACAGGGTCATGGGTGGCCAAGGCTCATTGATGCACGTGGGGAGCGAAAGCTGGCCTGTGTGGTCCAATCCAACACACAAACAACTGTAGCTCAAACTGCTGATAAAGTTAATGCTGGTACTGATGGAAAGGGGTCAGAACACGCATTGGTGTTTGTTGCATATGGGGCAGCGTAGCCGCAGACCAGTCAGGGTGCCCATGCAGACCTCTGTCCACTGCCGAAAGTGCCCACAATGGACACGTGAACATCGGAATTGTCTGGACCACTGTGCAATGGACGGCTGGGTGCGTGTGTGTCCCTTACCTGGAGAACACATGGCATCAGGATGCACTATGGGAAGAAGGCAAGTCGGCAGAGGCAGTGTGACGCTTAGGGCCATGTACTGCTGGGAAACCTTGGGTCCTGCTAATCATGTGGATGTTACTTTGACACGTTCCACCTACCTAAGCATTGTTGCAGACCATGTGCACCCTTTCATGGCAACGGTATTCCCTGATGGCACTGGCCTTTTTCAGCAGGATAATGCACACTGCCACAGAGCAAAAATGGTTCAGGTATGGATTGAGGAACACAAGAACAAGTTCAAGGTGTTGACTTGGCCTCCAAATTCCCTAGATCTCCATCCAATCAAGCATCTGTGAGATGTGCTGACCAAACATGTCCGATCCATGGACGCCACACCTCGCAACTTACAGGACTTAAAGTATCTGCTGCTAATATCTTGGTGCCAGAAACTACAGCACACCTTCAGAGGTCTAGTGGAGTACATGCCTCAATGGGTCAGGGCTTTTTTGGCAGCAAAATTATTTGGCAGGTGGGCATGTTATGGCTGATCGGTGTATACAGTGATTCTCACATTTACTTAGGAAAATGGGGCAGAAAAATTGATTTAATTCAGAAAATGCGATCGTGGTTCCTTCTCCATTCATACATTGTATGTGATATCAGACACTACCAGGATGGTTTAAGGGATTTGATTTGTTTTAACGTCTGGCATTTACCAATTACTATGATTGGCCAGATGGTGACAATATAACAAGCAGTCGAAAAATTAACTTTGCAAGGACTCAGCCCTTGCCCTGTTTGACCTAGTCAATAAATTCAATGTAGTTCTCCAACCTCGAAAGGAAACAAATTGCTCCATGGGCTCAGAGTGTTCACGATTTTGAGTTAGTTGAAAACACAAAAAACATGAATTCTCTTTTTCTTTTTACCAAAAATGTAAACTGTGTCACTGGTCGAAAAAGGTATCTCACAGAAAATAAATTCTAAAATAAAACCTAAGAACATGGCAATCATTGACCAATAAATGTAACCGTCTGTCACAAATACACCTTAATCGGTAAAGGATATTCATATGGTAATAATGTGGAGCAAAATACATTTTCACTAAACATGGGAGAAAGATTTGTCTTGCTAGGGAGCCAACATTTACAAAAAACACACTGTTATCAAGTGAAATTGTATTTTATTTAATTCTCACACAAACTACGTGAATTAGACATGCTTATTTTTTGTGTTGTCCGTCAATATTAAACATATTGCTATATCAGCATTCGTTTGTCATACGCGATATCTCAACAGGCCAAAGGAGGACGCTGTAGTATTCGCGGGGCATGACAATTCTGTTAACTGTTGCCTGTTTTAGGATGCCCAGCCCAGGTACTAGCTAGCTACTTCATATACAGGAAGCTAGCTACCATGGACAGTTATTGGCTTTTAATTAACCAAAGTATATGCTTGGCCTATTGTCAACTAAGCGATGTCCAGGTTATATGTAGTAGCTTGGAAGGGTATTTGTGTATTGTTAGCTGGCTAGCTAGTTGAATGTGGAAAACAAGCAGTGCTGCACGGCCTCGCTAGGATGCTAGTTAGCTACATACAGTAGTTACTGCTTTCTCGGCCTTCTAACGCGTTACACCAAGCTGAAATATATCAGCTACATAACATGTAGCTAGCTACTAATAAATAAACATGGTGATGAAGCACAACACAAACCACCTCTGGTCAAGTAGATTTTAAAAATATGTACGGAAGATAATGGTATTTCTTTTCCTGTGGGTGAAAGGTCAACATTGAAGGGTTAAAGCACGTTAGGGTTCAAGGCCCATTCGAAAATGCAGCGAGTGGCGGTAACATCGTAGCAATCGTGTTTGACAAGACTCAGACTTCAGAACGCTAACTAGTTACAGAACATTAACTTGCAACGATTTAACTTTAATGTTATTCCGTTACAAATGTACGTTTCAGTTGTCGTGTTCATATTTACAAACCGTTCCGCAAATACGAAAAAAACTTACTCGCGCCCGCCAGCTCAATGGTAGTTAGCATCCGCTCAGAGGATTTACATTTTGTAGCCCGGTGGGTATCTAAACGAACGCATTTTAGTTTGCAACTCGCACAAGACTAATGATTATTGGATTTACACGGGTTACTGTCCCTTAGTGATTGAACAACGGTATCCGTATGTTTTGAATAGGTCCTTACTTGGTTTTGGTGCACTCTGTCTTGGTCCGGAACCGTTAGCTAAACCTGTTAGCCTCGTTAGCCAGTAAGCTAATGTAATGGCAGCTTCCCCTCGGACTGCTGCTTGGCAAATGTATTCTTCCTTGTCATAACGTTACATGACAGAGCTGACCAACGCGCCATTTGATTGGAGCTTTTCGCGCACAATCCAGTTGTCTTACCTGTTATTGTGCTGTTATCTTGTATTGTGTGTCGATGTACAATTAATTAATATTATTTTCTTGTCGTTTGCTGCAGCTCTAGGGAGGGTCAGAGTTCGTGACCTTTTTCTTCAAAACACGTTGTGGCGCTCATGCGCACTGGCATGCAAAGTCGGAAAGGCTTCGAAGTATTTGATTGAATGTTTCAACTTGAGTTTTCTTGCCCCTAATCCGCAGATTTTTCTCTGATCCATCGATATGCATATCTTTGTTCTAAATACATGTCCTGTTATCGATAGTCATAGCTTACATATTACAGTAAGCTATGAGTCCGGCTCCACCATTAATATACGCGCCAAGTCGAATGTTTTAGTGAATAGTGCAATTTGTCAGTTCAACCGGGACCATCTGCTGCTACAAATGTAGCAAATACTTGAATTATTTTCCCGACTCCTGTTAAAATGTATTCTAAGTAATGGTATCAACTTCCTCAATCTTCATTATATCTTTAGATGAGAATATTTACTTAAAACAAATAATTTAACGAGAAAATCAGACTCATACTGTACTTTTGGGGCTTTGAACATGACATTGAAACACTGAACAAAGTATTTATTAATAGGCACGTTAGACAATTATATAAAATACAGTTGAACTTGATTTATTAAAGTCTGTAAATGCAATATCAATGATAAATATTTAGACACATTGCAATAAGAAAACAGCCTTGTTTAGAAATATTGATATTTATCTCATATCAATGTGTTCATGAGTCAACCCAACCCTTTTTTTGTTCACCCAATCCAGTATACGTAGAGGACTGAAGATGGTGTCGAGTGTTTGGAAATCACAACACAGCCTCTATTTCTACTGAATATAGGAACTTTGTAGAGCTCAATGAAATGCACAGCCCTTCTGGTATCATAGGTTTGCACATTATTATGGGAGACATTGTCAATTCTTGTGTAAGTAATTGGTGGTTCTCATGACCTGATTGAAATAATGCTGGGCGTGACACCAACCGGGTGATTGGGAGGGACGACCATTGAAGTTGATTGTCCCACATTGTTTGCTATACTGAAATGGTAGTTGCTGTGAGCACATCCAGGCTAGAATGTGTTTCTACCAGTAAAATATGTTGAAAGTGTATGCATACATGGCCACGTTGTAACGTGTGCTTATGCTGATTACATAACTGCAGTGGTGTGATGGATGGGTGCCTGTGAAAACTCCCTGACCCAACCCTAACCCTGCAACAGAGTTGAATTGATCTACACATGTAATGATATGGTGATGTCTTGGAAGAAAACGTTACTGCTGTTAAGGAACTGGCTGCAAACGTGATCTTCAAATGTATACAACAGCTTTAAAATCTATCCTCTATGAGCCAAAAATGATCCACTCCACAGCAACAACGAAGTGTCTGTACGTTATTCCTGCTTGTAAAAGCTTTATCGGGGTACCAGCATTTAATGCCTTCTGTGGAGGTTTTCAGTGGAGACACATTAACTATATGACCACTTTTAACAGAAACCTAAATAATATTCACATTATCATACATAGTAACAGGGCCATGTCTCCATTATGTCACTGCTTATGTACAGTTATTTGACTGCCGACACAAAGAATGGTCAGAGCACCATGGCTTCTTTGAATGCGTCTACCCACCTGTCAAAGAAAAATAACAATGTTAGTAGGCTGTATGTCTAACTTTTTAGCAGGTGTAGAGGAAGAGGTAGCAAATGTCAGTTGAATGCAGGGAAGCTAATTTATGCTTATTTAACAACTCAGTGGTATGGTGGAGTATGTCCATTATACAAATTAATTTTTTCAATCAAATTTATTTTATAAAGCCCTTTTTACATCAGCAGTTGTCACAAAGTGCTTTCACAAAACACCCGGCCTTAATCAAGTCTACCACTGTAGTTGTTGGTTACCTGCGAATAATATTGAATGTGAATAATTTCAGGTGGATGTGGATTTCCTTTAGGCACTATAGCGTCTACCTACACTTGAATCGCTCAGTATAAACATTCTTTACCTTTGGGCTGTTAGGCTGTCGTCAGCTTTGAAAACATAGTGCAGTGTGTTTTTGTGGTAGAGCTTTAACATCTGTTTCTGAGAGTCTGGCCCCTCTTTCTCTTCCTCCAACATGAAGCCCAGCAACGGTTGACTCTCCAACGCTGCTACATCCTACAACACAGGCAAGAGGGAGAGATTTAGCAGTTAGACGCAATTTCCGTGTAGAATTTGTTAAAGGACAGCTAGCATAGATGTCAAAATAAGGTCTTTGTAGAAAAAAACTGTAGAGCAATTGTCTGTCCTTAACTTACTTTCTACAAGGCCTCTTTGCCTTAGCACCCATTTTTTAAACGGACCACACAACATATTTGCTTGATCACTACACTGTGTACCGGTAAAATTGTATAATGATCTGGGAAAATTAAGGTTCCTGAAAATATAAATACTTGCTCTGCAGATTACGATACTGCTGCGTATTTTATTTAAAACGAAAACTCCAGTGGCATTCCCAGTAATAAGTAATTATTACTGTACTGTAATAAGTACAGTAGTATACTGTCTGTTAAAAATACTTTTAAGTTGAAACCAGCTTTTCTGCGTCGCTATGATACGTAGCTATGAACCAGCACCACAACCCACCGGCGTTATCATCCGTTCTTACAAAACGACTAGCGATATCTGAAAATGTGCCTGACTAAGAAAAGTTTATTACGAATGCAGGGTATTTAAAAAAGAATCGGAAAAATAGTTGCAGGTTGAGTTCGTAGGTATATCAGCTTGCTTAATTAAAGCTAATGTCGCAGTTTTTAATTAGTATAAATTGGAGTGGCTCTTCCAGAGCAAGCATATGGCCTAATACAAAAAACTGTCATCCGATGCTAAAATGTAAAAGTCCAAACACAAATACAGTCTAACTGACGAACATCTTGCAGTAGTAGCCTACTGCACGTTTCAACAGAAATGGGTCCTGACAACTCCCTTGTGAAATAGCTGTCCTTACAAGCATATAGTACAAAAAATATATTTTATTAAGTTCAATAACGGCAATTATACCAACTTTTGCATTGCGTGAAAGGGATGTCAGACTTATGGCTGCTCTAATAACTGTTGTTAACAATATACCTTATTTAATACAGCCTACTCTGTTAAATGAATAGTAAAATGTTATTGCAAACGTGTTGCAAAATTTCTGTTGAATATTAATTCTGAAAAGGGATTTCTTAGGCGTTCACCTAACATGATTACAGTTGTTAACAGAGTATATTACAAAAAAACATTGTTAAATTAAACTGTTAAGTTAGATAATGAAAATTGTGTTGCAAGGAAAAGAAATACGCATGAATATAATATGCAAGTTAACAGAGTTAGCTATTCTGTGTGTTTTTGAAACATGTTGGTTAAGAAAGTAATCTGGCCTGCGAAGCTCTCTGGCATTTTCAATGTGTCCCCCCTGAGTGAAGAATATTACCCCTGCTAAACAATAAACAACAGATAGCAACACCTACCTCACTGGCAGCATATGTATACAGGACCTTGTCCTTGATGACAAACCACAGCCTCTTCCCCTGCTTCTTATTGCCCTTCGACCTCTGAAGGTAGCCACTCATAGAGGAGTTGTGTGTATTGGCCGACACCTAGAATAACAATAGGCGAGATCATTGCATTATAATTACTGGCTGCTTTTATTTTGGCTCATAAAACATGAAACCAACACATCAAATGTTGCATTTATATTTTTGTTCTATTTACTGTAGGTCAAGGTTTAGACTGGTAGTAGGAGGACAAATGTGTCTTCCCTTTAAGTCTGGTTTCTCTGAAGGTTTCTTTTCTTTGGCACTGGGTTTCTTTGTTTTTTGCTTATTAACCAAATATTGTCTTCTTCCCCCGACCCAAGTTTTACCCAATTACTCAAATTGTTTGTCACCTCTTTAAGAGCAGCCGGGATCCTTTTTGTTTTCCTTGTGAAACCAAAGGAGGACTTTACCCCAGGGGAGAGTGTTGGAGATGGGGTCAGGTCACCTGCAAAAAGGACAAAACAAAGGTCAATCATCAATGGGCTGAAATTAATAGTGCTATTTACTATGTCGTTTGTCATTTACAAATGAATAAATCAATGACATATTCACTGTTTGGAAGTAACATCTTAACTGGTCTGTATGGATGGTCATCCTATGATTTCCCAGACATGTACTCCCCCAGATTTACTTTCATATAAATCATGTTGAATTATGCAAGCATGGGAATTAAGTAATTTTTTTATTTAATACCAGGACTGTTAGAAGTGTTTTATCTAGAATGTTAGCATGTTAAAGCAAATCCATAATTTGTGCACGCTATGCCAAGAAAACTTAAAAGTAAAAATGACGGTTCATTTCGCTGCTCTGTTTTGCTTCTCATGTTGCTTGTTGTAGATTGCTTGAACAGGAAGTCTTTTCTTGCAGCCTATTGTCGATGAGCATGGTGAACAGCAGCCAATCAGCACGTCAGAATGTTGCTCACAATACACCTAGATGTTTCACCAAAGTTGGCCTGCTGCACTTGTACAATGAAGCACCAATCAAACCCTCTGGCCAGTTGGACACACCCACACAAGCTACACTGTTGATACACTAATTCTAGTGAATGTTATTATTAAGCTGCTTCTGCTTGCTTTTATTATTATTTACCTTACAACTAACCACTCACTTTGTTCCATTCCACCCCTTCCATGTGTTTAGGGTAACTACGTCAACCACTCCAGTTCCCTGGAACATGGAAAATGGTTCTGGCACTAACATTTACATACTTAATGTAGCTCCTGCTACATCCTATACCTGAACTTGGTACACACACACACACACACACACACACACACACACACACACACACACACACACACACACACACACACACACACACACACAC
>JACXGJ010002463.1:0-39128 GCA_016801105.1 Esox niger | reverse complement strand
GTAAAAACACCAACCAAATGCTCAACTAATCCCAGCCTTTCTCATAGAGTTGTGTGTGGCATTCGTACATCTATGTAGATAGACTACACAATGTTGTAGGCAAAACAGGGTAAATAGAATCCAATATCTAGATGTATTTAACGTGCATGTCTCCTCAAGCTGCTGTAGAAATAACAAGGTTTCTGACATTTCCATCGAAAGCCTTCTTGAGGTGTTCCATTTGGGTTGTCCCAGTGGAAACCCCCACCTCACCTTTCCACAGGCTCGGCAGTGGTGTCGCCTCCAGGTGAGGGAGAACTCACAGGTGCAAATCATACACATGGTGGCCCTCAGATCTGGGATCCAGATTGGGGCCTTAGAACCCAATGGGGCCCCACTGCCAATCTCCTCAGGTTCGGTCTGTATATAAGAGGGTAGAGTAGATATACCAATTAAACATAACATTATGACCACGTGCCTGATATTGTGTAGGTCCCCCTTTTTCCTCAAACAGCCCTGACCCATCGAGGCATGGACTCCACCGGACCTCTGAAGGTGGGCTGTGGTATCTGGCACCAAGATATTATCAGCTGATCCTTTCAATCCTGTAAGTTGCAAGGTGGGGCCTCTTTGGATCGGACTTGTTTGTCCAGCACATCCCACAATGTTCGATTGGATTGAGATCTGGGGAATTTGGAGGCCAAGTCAACACCTTGAACTTGTTTGTGTTCCTCAAACTACTCCTGAACCATTTTTGCTTTGTGGCAGGGCACATTATCCTGCTGAAAGATAAAGGAACACCAGGGAATACCGTTGCCATGAAAGAGTGCACATGGTCTGCAACAATGCTCAGGCAGATGGAACGTGTCAAAGTAACATCCACATGATTAGCAGGACCCAAGGTTTCCCAGCAGAACATTGTCCAAAGCATCACACTGCCTTTGCAAACTCGACACCTTCCCATAGTGCATCCTGGTGCCATGTGTTCTCCAGGTAACTTACACACACGCACCCGGCCATCCAGGTGATGTATAAGAAACGTGATTCATCAAACCAGGTCACCTTCTTCCATTGCTCCATGGTCAAGTTCTGATGCTCACGTGCCCATTGTAGGTGCTTTTGGCAGTGGACAGGTGTCAGCATGGGCACCCTGACTGGTCTGTGGCTACGCAGCTCCGTATGCAAAAATCTGCGATGCACTGTGTGTTCTGACACCTTTCTATCAGTATCAGCATGAACAATTTGAGCTACAGTAGCTGGTCTGTTGGATCAGACCACACGGACCAGCCTTCCCTACCCAGGTTCATCAAAGAGACACCCTTGACCCTGTCGCTGGTTCTGCGCTTTTCCTTCCTTGGACCACTTTTGATAGGCACTGACCACTGCAAACCAGGAACACCCCACAAGGGCTACAGTTTTGGAGATGCTCTGACCCAGTCTTCTAGCCATTACAATGTGGCCCTTATCAAAGTCACTCAGATCCTTATGCTTGACCATTTTCATGCTTCTAACATATCAACTTTGAGGACAGAATGTTCACTTGCTGCCTAATATATCCCACCCACTGACAGGTTGCCATGATAACAAGGTTATCAGTGTTATTCACTTCACCGGTCAGTGGTCATAATGTTATGGCTGATCAGTGTACTTCATTATCCAGCTGGTGACAAACAGGAGAGACACCTGCCTCTGAACATCCATTCAGTTCCTCAGTCAGACACACAACAATGCCATTATAATGCCTTAAAAACTGAGTGGTTAGAGTCCTGAAAGCTGACTGACATGAACACCACGGTTATGACAAAATAATCAGTAACTGAGTCTTAATGGCAATAAGGCACGTCTGGGGTTTTGTGTATGGCCAATATACAGTGCCCATGGCTAAGGAGTGGATCCAGGAACTGTGTTGTGTCATGCTTAGGAACAGCTGTTAGTTGTGGTATATTAGCCATATACCACACCACTCATGCCTTATTGCTAAACTATGCAGTTCAACATGTTTATGAATGACACTGTTTTGTCACATAATCAGTACCTCCTCCAGACTCTTGCTGGCTATAAAGGAGATCTTCTTTCTGGTGTGGTCCTTGATTGCTGTAAAGATGGCTTCCAGCCAATCATCTCTCTCCACTGCTGAACTAGAGAAGGCACAGGAAGTGTCAGGCTGCAGTAATGGCTACCTCTAGTAAGTGGTTTGATGAACATCAACAGAGCTTGGAATTTAACTGCATTATTGGCAGAATAATAATTGCCTTAATTATCACTGACCCTTAAATAAAAACTTTACTGGCCAAATGCTCTTTACCTCTAAACCACCTTGTGGTGTCACATGTTGGCACCAGTGGGGCATAAAAGTATTTTGTCAGCCACCAATTGTGCAAGTTCTCCCACTTAAAAAAATTAGAGAGGCCTGTAATTTTCATCATAGGCACACTTCAACTATGAAAGACAAAATGAGAAGAAAATATCCAGAAAATCACATTGTAGGATTTCTAATGAATTTTTTGGTAAATTATGGTGGAAAAAACTATTTGGTCAATAACAAAAGTTCAACTCAATACTTTGTTGTATACCCTTTTTTGGCAATGACAGAGGTCAAACGTTTTCTGTAAGTCTTCACAAGGTTTTCACACACTGTTGCTGGTATTTTGGCCCACTCCTCCCTGCAGATCTCCTCTAGAGCAGTAATGTTTTGGGGCTGTCGCTGGGCAACATAGACTTTCAACTCCCTCCAAAGATTTTCTATGGGGTTGAGATCTGGTGACTGGCTAGGTCACTCCAGGACCTTGAAATGCTTCTTACGAAGCCACTCCTTCGTTGCCCGGGCAGTGTGTTTGGGATAATTTTCATGCTGAAAGACCCAGCCACGTTTCATCTTCAATGCCCTTGCTGATGGAAGGAGGTTTTCACTCAAAATCTCACGATACATGGCCCCATACATTCTTTCCTTTACACGGATCAGTCGTCCTGGTCCCTTTGCAGAAAAACAGCCCCAAAGCATGATGTTTCCACCCCAATGATTCACAGTAGGTATAGTGTTCTTTGGATGCAACTCAGCATTCTTTCTCCTCCAAACACGACAAGTTGAGTTTTTACCAAAAAGTTCTATTTTGGTTTCAACTGACCATATGACGTTCTCCCAATCCTCTTATGGATCATCCAAATGCTCTCTAGCAAACCTCAGACGGGCCTGGACATGTACTGGCTTAAGCAGGGGACACGTCTGGCACTGCAGGATTTGAGCCCCTGGCGGCGTAGTGTGTTACTGATGGTAGCCTTTTTTACTTTGGTTCCAGCTCTCTGCAGGTCATTCACTGGGTCCCCTGTGTGGTTCTTGGATTTTTGCTCACCGTTCTGGTGATCATTTTGACCCCACGGGGTGAGATCTTGCGTGGAGCCCCGGATCGAGGGAGATTATCAGTGGTCTTGTATGTCTTCCATTTTCTTATAATTGCTCCCACAGTTGATTTCTTCACACCAATCTGCTTACCTATTGTAGATTCAGTCTTCCCAGCCTTGTGCAGGTCTACAGTTTTGTTTCTGGTGTCCTTTGACAGCTCTTTGGTCTTGGCCATAGTGGAGTTTGGAGTGTGACTGTGAGGTTGTGGACAGGTGTCTTTTAGACTGATAACAAGTTGAAACATGTGCCATTACTACAGGTAATGAGTGGAGGACAGACAAGCCTATTAAAGAAGAAGTTACAGGTCTGTGAGAGCCAGAAATCTTGCTTGTTTGTAGGTGACCAAATACTTATTTTACCGAGGGATTTACCAATAAATTCATAAAAAATCCTACAATGTGATTCTCTGGATATTTTCTTCTCATTTTGTCTCTCATAGTTGAAGTGTACCTATGATGAACAATTTCAGGCCTCTCATCTTTTTAAGTGGGAGAACTTGCACAACTGGTGGCTGACTAAATTATTTTTTGCCCCAGTGTATATCATATACTGTACAATGGCTGGTGAGCATATGGGACAATATGTAGATATTTTGAATAGCCATAAACACATATTACCCTGTTACAATGTCTGCTTTATATTTTACTGTTAAAGGCTTATGCTATAAGCATCAGCTAAAATAAAAAAAATCTTATTTCACTGATCATAACTAAAAAAGCAGACATTTTCAATCTCTAGCATTACTAGAAAATGATTATAAAGGCAGTTATATTCAGGAATGTAACATCCATTCACGCGCAGTGGTGACCGTCATCCCCACCTGGCAGAGAGAATGAATGAGCGTTCCACGCTCTCAATGGTCAGCTCATTCTGGAAGGCCTCTTGGCTGGGCTTGCTAACCTAAAATAAAAATGAATTGCGGCCATAAAGATTATTAGCCTACAACCTCTTTTACGGGAGTGAAAATATAAGTTTGTAAGGAAATTAAAACCATGGGCCAATGCAATATGCCTTGTTGTTATATACCTTTGGCCAGAACAGTGAGTGGCTGCAGCCTACCATGGCTTAGGGTCAGTGTCAGGTGGGGGAACAAAATCTAAACATCATGTAGAAGTGTGCACAGACACAGGGGCTATATATCCCTGTCCTATCCTGATATGTTAATGAAATCAACCAAGGGAAAGAAACACAAGAGACAAAGACAATAGCGTGGGGAAAAGGGGGAGGTTTAAGATTAGGTTTTAGGCAACGGTCCCACTGGGGTTAAGTTTAGGCACCGGTGCCATCTAAGGTTAGGTTTAGGTTAAAAGGGAAGGGAGTTAGGTCAAGGTTAGGGTCAGGGAAATGGGAATACGATGCCTTTAAATAGGCAAAACATGAGGTCCTACCTTCATCCCAGCCAACGACAGCATGTTGTTGAGTTTGAACTGTCCAGACTGAACAGGGGTGGTGTACAGCAACGTGTCGTTGAACTGTTGAAGTAAATTCATTCATACATATCAACTGACATTCTGCGATCAGTTCACCGCCAACACAAACAAGGGAAAAGAGATGCTGCTGGTTAGGGCTCAGAAGGGGCACAGAACGTTTCACAACATCCCTCCCGTTTGGTTCTGTTCATATTCCGGTCAACGCCGGCCCTCATGTTGTTATTTGTTTTCTACTCACCAAGAAGAACATTCTTGGCTGCATGACCTTTCTGGAAAGCTTCATCAGCACCCCCTCTTTCAGGAACACCTGAAACACGCAGCGTGTCAGACACAGTGATACAGAAACCTCTAGAAGCCGATGAGGAAATAAATATACATCTGCAAAAGCATGTACCCACCCTCCCAGGCACGACGATCTCATGGTGCCCATTCAGTCTGCACTGAACCCGCATCAGCTTCTGGAAGTTATCCTGAGGGAAGTGCAGGGGTAAGAACTGGTGGTGTGCTATGGTTATGGGCGTCTGCTGAATAACAAAAATGCTAAAGAACAGCGTTCTCCTTACCCCCTGTTTCATGCAGTCATTGGCATGGTTGGCCACCTCCTTCATAATACCAAGGGCCGCTGTGGGTGGAGATGGTTGGATTTGATACACCATTAGGCATTTCAGTAAAACGATTCCTAGTTCCCTTCAACCCATTTCAAAAGCTACAATTTTTTTTAGTGCTCTCTAGAATGATTTTCAGAACCTTGGTTGTTCAGTCCCTTTATTCTGACATACATCTAGAATAATTTAATGTAGGGGTATGTTAAGATTGATTTTGGACAGGAAAATCTTAGTACTTTACCTAGTGTGTCTTTGAAATCAGCTGAGTCCACAGACAGGTTCTTCAGGTAGTCTGAAATGACAAGACATTGAAAAAGAAAAGAAAACAGACAATATAATGAGACTGGGAAGCAGCCACTTGGCATTACAATAGCTCCACAGTCCCTTGTATTGGGAAATCAATTCTGGGAATGTAGTGAAAGCATCAAAATGCTAGTAAACAACATTCAAAAGCTGGTTAGGTAATGGTATTATAGACAAGAGACTTGGTGAGAAACATTTTTCACATCTTGGCACAGAGAGTCCATGTGGCTCATGCAACACTAAGCTCCATTACATCATTAAATCAGATCTGGGCCACCCTTCCAAATCTTATTACGAGTGGCTTACTGAGGAGTAATATGAGAAGAATTCTCAACACATTTGCAGTGACTTATTTCACCAGTAGGTGGCAGTGTACGACTGATTCAACCCTTGTCCTTGACTTGGACTGTTTTGCTGTTATTTTGATCGGGATATTGTGCAATGATCCGTCAGTGTTCTTAAACTTCTCTGTGTTTCGAAAGTCATTTTCCATTGAACATGCATTTGATTCCTGAGTGATGACATGTTTACATTTTTGGGAAAACCATCCAAAACAATGACTGGATCGACCCTGTTTTTTGGGCACAGTGACAATTTTTGGTGGTCTTCTCCAACTAGAGCAAGATTTGCATCTAAGTTTTGCAATGTTAATAAACTAGAAAAATTCCTCAGTTACCTGTGAGCAGCAGTTGATACTGGGGGATTCTTTGAACGGGCTTCAGCAGATAGTGCTTCAGAGCCAGGTTGGCACAGCGTGGAGTTGCCTGAGACAGAGAATTACAGAGAACCTTAGGATAATCACAAGAACCAGAGAACCTTAGGATACTCACAAGGAACATAGAACCTTAGGACACTCACAAGGAAGACCTACACAGACACACAGAAGACACATAGAATGTCAAACACGCGTGCACGCACGCACGCACGTACGCACGCAACCCCCCCCCCCCCACACACACCCCAAGAGGCACACAAAATATATGAAACAATTGTAATGATAACCCACTAAAAGCAGGTTGGTCCAGTCTCAGCATTACCTCAAATTCCCGTACCACTGCCCCGAAGGCTTGGTTCTTCCTGCTCTGTTCATCCAGCAGAGCAACATTCTTGTCAAACTCTCGGATGTATGTGGAGTACATCTTCAGATAGGGTCCTTTCTTAACAAAGATGTCCGCTAACCGGCCATGCTCGTTCCTGGTCAGTAAAAGCAGACTGGTTAGACAAGCTGAAGTCTTTATTTCAGTCAAAACTATCACAGGGATTGGCAGGAGATTGGCAATATTGGGTTTCATGTGGGAAACCACCTTAATCTGTGGCTTCCTGCATGATGAGTTTTAGTCATGCAAAGGGATTATTTTAGTCAGTGCTGTTGAACAATGACGATTCAGTACTGTGAGTGAAGGTTTAACAGCTTCTAGGCTAGGAGGTGTGGTGTATGGACGATATACACTGTGTGTGTGTGTGTGTGTGTGTGTGTGTGTGTGTGTGTACTCTACATGCTATCCGACAACTCTGTCCGACAATTTGTCAAAACTATCCACACGTGTCTCACTGTATACAGGGTAATTTCATGTTTACTCTGTCGTATACAGTATTCATTTCATATTTATATATTTAAGTTATGAAGGTCTGTGTGTTGTCCTGTCCTCTTGCAATTCAATGCCTATGACCAGGGTGTCAGTGAAAATTTGAACTGGATAAATAATGGTGAAGAAAATACTGGCACCATGGCTAAGGGTTGTTATACAAGACACAGCACAGAGTGCCTGGATACATAACATATTAACTATGATATACTGGACATACACCTCTGAGCCGTCTTCCTGCTTTTTTAAACTGGTTGACCAATACAATAAGAACGATAATTATTATGAACTGGTCACTAACATAATTTAGAATGGTAATCCGCCATGTTATATGGTCTGATATAGCAGAGCTTTCAGCAAATCAGCATTCATGACTCAAACCACCCAGTTTATTACTGGTACATTTACAGATAAAATGATAATAATTCAAAAGGGCGTTTCACACTAAGCCAAGCCATGCTTGTTTTTAAACCTGGCCTTTACACATCCACCATAGTTACTGGAAAGGACGATGCAAAATCTCAGAGCAGCAGAGCTGGGCTTTCGGGTGTCACGGTAGTGTGAAGATGATACAGTTTTACAGTGGCATTACCAGTGCTCCACCCTCTCCTCCAGCTCTCTGAGAAGATCCTGGTTCAGTTCGTAGAGCTGGGGCAGATAGTACAGGATCTGGTTCAGAAGGCGTTCCTCCAACACGGGCTTCCCAGCCTGAAGGGACGCCTTATCCACAGCTTCACGGAAGTCCTGCAGGAGGACAGAGACGGACGGGTCAGGAGGACACAGAGAGAGACATAGCTCTGAACATGCCGGGTCAAACTTTGCAGTTGACCTCTGACCTCTTCCGCAAAGTGTTTTCTACACCGGGTCCTCTGAAAAAAATAACTGCAGGAGAAGTGAGGGGGAGAGAGGGAGGAGAGGTCGAGTGTTCGGGCTCCTGGAGAAAGATGTTTCTGCTTATTCTACTGACTTTGCCGGGGGTGTTTGCTGATCATGGTTTATGGGACAGCTAAGACAGTGAGGAAACTGTTTACAGAACACAGCAAAAGATCTCCAAAAAGACTGGAACAAGCTGGGGGGGGGGCATGTCCTGTGGCTGACGTCTACATCTGTACCCCACCAAAAAAATAATAAACAAGCCCCCCCCACCCCAGCCTACAGTCAGCAAAGCCCACAATGCATTTTCCATTACTGGACACAAGTGTTGCTGATTTAGTTAAAAGACAGACTGCTCATTTGGAATCAAACACATGAATGCTGCATCACTTCCTGAATGCCCCCCCGCCGTGTGGTATTAGACCCAGTGACTCAGTTTAGTTCCATGCTCCGAGTCCTCCACTTCCTCTCCTGTGTAGGCCTGCAACGTCTTCGAACTTTGGATTAAAGTGTGCATGAATGCGTGCGAGTGTGTGTGTGTGTGTGTGTGTACAAGGAGAAATTAGTTAGCACAACCACTACTTGTTGAACTTTGACCTCTGCCACTCATAACCATCCCCATTTGGTAAGAAATGTACAGAATACAGTATATTAACCAAGCTGCTTAGTGGTAAAACGTTTGAGCAAAACTGTTCCAAACAAAACACTTCTACATTAAGTGACCACACTCCAGGTCAAAACAAAACACTTCTATAGTAAGTGACGACACTCCAGATCAAAAGAAAACACTTCTACAGTAATTAACCACACTCCAGGTCAAAACAATTCTACAGTAAGTAACCACACTCCAGGTCAAAACACTTCTACAGTAAGTGACCACACTCCAGGTCAAAACAATTTTACAGTAAGTGACCACACTCTAGGTCAAAACAATTTTACAGTAAGTGACCACACTCAAGGTCAAAACACTTCAACAGTAAGTGACAACACTCCAGGTCAAAACAAACACAACATGATTTCCTTCCCTTGGACTATAATGGTCAGATCAGACCCCTGCTGGAAGCCCTGAGAAGCAGACAGGAATGTAGGTCATGCAGACGAGGAGGCCTGCATCCCAATCCACGTCCCCCCTGACAGGGTGTGCCACAGAGGTTAGCCTAACCCAACACACATGGAAGAGTCTGGCTCACTGGATATTTTATTACACCAAAAAGTGCAATACAAACCAGGGTTTTGTGGGCTAACGTTAGCCTGTCAAATGCAACAGAAGGCCAGCATACTTACAATATTGAGGAGCTTCAGGACATTGACAAACACATTCTCTGAGCTCATGATCTCCCTGGCAATGTGGACTGTCTTGCTCTTCTTTGCAGCAAAGTCGGCCTGACATATACAGGGGCATATCAACATGGGTTAGGTTTTTACCATGATCAAATACAAGATACATATCCTCTGTACTGCGATGCTCTACATTGTGTATTTTCCCTTAGTTTCTCACCTCACTGTGTCCAGACTGCTCAGGTTCTCCTTTGCTGGATGAGGAACTGCCATCGTCCTCGTCTGAACTGTGATCCATGATGTCCTCATCTGACTGTCCATCATCCATCTGACCAATGTCTTCATCTACAGAGCTCCTGATGGGTTAAGAGATAATGTCAGTAGGAACACACTCCCACCTGTAAAAACAACTCCCAATCTCACACCTAGGATAGGGAGGTCTGTGTAAAGAAAATAGAACGCGTTCGAGGGGAACTCGGTACTGAGTCAGAACATCACTGAATATCGGGGAGGTGTCATTTTTTTGCAAGAAATGTCAATATCAGCACTCCCGCTGTGCTCCAACCCTTCCTGGAGTGGCCACACAGGGCACACAGGAAACAGACTCGGTAATGGGTCTAGCAGACTGAACAAACCCAGGTGCCGGAGCGTTGCCTTGGGTCAGCTGAGGGGCCTCGGGCTGGATACCTCTGCCATTCCAAACACAAACAGAAGGCCTAGGTCCAAACCAGTACCCCCTCTCTCTACTTCTGCCAGCTTGTTGACCTAAACTTGAGGAAATTAAAGGTTTGGACAGATGTGTAGGAGGGGTGCCAATCCAAATATTACGAAAGCCTGGTTGTAAATCTGCAACTCTACCCTAATCCTAGGTCTGTACTGACAACACAAAGCTAAACTATGATAAACTCTTCAAATAACTTGCAGGGGTCCCTGATGGTTTCAATATGAATGAACCAGACCGGTTGAATTTCAAACCTTGAATTTACAAACCACAGGTTTGTCCTTAATGTATTCTGAGGTTATTTACGGTTTACCCGCAGTAAAAGCTTTGGCTGTTTTGTGTTAGTGAGCAACTCACTGGGTGTTAGATCCATGTGACTGTTCCACTGGGAAACACTATGGCCTGTCTAATACGTTAAGCTGGTGATTCAAGGCAAAGAACACAGAAGAATAAACCTTGTTACATAAACTGATCCTGAGCTGCTTTACATATTTACAATACCAACTGGCACCAGTTATTCAAGGACCAGGAGAACTTTGATCCATCCCTCAATAGACATATACACCGAAGAGATGCTAAAACCTGCTCTTGTTTTTCGCACCGCTCTCTGTAAACCCTGGACAACTGTTCTCCGTGAAGACCTATCAGGGTGACGATTGCTAGGTAACTGACACCCCTGGCAACAATACTCATAGCATGGGTGTCTTAGGCCCTCCTTCATCCATTCATCACTCATTGACAGTAGCCAAATGCCTCAATGTCTGTCTGCCTGCTTTATATAGCTAGCCACATCCACATGACTCACAGTCTGCGAGGGATCCGTTTTTGCAAATGATCTGGTGTACCTAGTGGATATATTTGCACGGGGCAGGGCAAAGAGCCACAGTGTTCAATCCTGCTCTTATGCAGATGGATGTATAGGTCACCCACTGAGGAACTAACCTGCAACTGGGCGGGGAAATCTGGTGAACAAGTTCATGCCGTGAGATAGCGTTGAGCCAGTCCAATAACAACACCAGGCAGCACATTCCAACACTACATACTGACAATATTTCCCCTTTACCTGCCATGAGTAATGACAGAATCACTCCTACAAAGGCCTGTCAGGAATGTTATACTATTTAAGTGATTAACAGTCTGTGATTTAGTACTATGAGCTGCCAATTGTTCTTTCTCCATGAGAGTAGTTTGGTACACAATCCACTACATATCTGACACACCCCTTTCAGGTCTCCCTTCACCTCTCCTCCACCAAAAAACTAACAATAAAACACACACAAAAAAGTTACTTCTTTTAAATAAATAAAAACAACAGTCTCAGTGTCATGTTACCTTGAAAAAAAAGAAGCAGAAGAAAAAAGAAGACAAAAACAAAACAACGATACCTCCCACTGGGCTGTTGCTGTGGTTCTGTGTATTTCTCCAGTGGGTGATAGGGCTCCGTTTCTTCGTAGATGTTATCATCATCATCATCGCCATGCAGGTGGACATCCCACTCCGCCGTCTCCACCGGCCTACCCTCAACTCCAGCCGCGCCTCCCCGTGGTCCAGACCCCACCGGAAGGTTCACGTAGTCGGATATCTCCTCGTAATATGGCACATTCTCGTACTCCTCCTCCAAAGCACGCTCCGCGCCGGGGTGGCAGAACTCGTCCCCGTCCACACTCTGCTCCCTGCCCAGCTGGGGGCAGCAGACCCTGTGTCTGCCTAACACATCCAGGCCGCCCTGAAGACACGTGTCCTGACCATCCACGTCCACACCCTGCTCAACCTCGGGGTCGGATGAGGGGCAGTCGGGGGGCTGGACTCCCTTGGCTAGCAGCTTGGGCAGCATTCTGACCGAGATCTTCAGGTCCTGCAGCCTCCGGAAGGAGTTCCGTATCTGTCCATCAGAGGGGGTCAGGTCAGCAGAGGAAAAGGACTTGGACTTGTTTTTCCCCAGGCTGGAGTGAGACAGCTTTGGCATTGTCAGCGTTCGCGAGCTGCCGTTTATCTCTGTGTTGTCTGTGCTCCCCTCGCCAGTTAAAGGGGACAGCGGTGTCTGAAGGATGCTACTCCTTCTTGGGGCTACATTGTCTCCCGGGGTTGCAGGAAGTTCTCTCGTAGCTTTGGAGTTCCTTGGAGATCCACCGTCTGGTGTGGCCTTAGTAACAACACCTCCTTTATCACCTCTATAGGAGGTTTTTCCTCCCTCCCCATATTGCTCTCCTGACAGCTCCTTCTTTAGCAACGATGCTGCTGGGAAGCTGTTTCTCTGTGGTTTATTGGACACGGAGGACATCTTGTTCGGAGCATCAACATCCTCTTCGGAACTCCTGCTGGATGCCACATTGACCGACGAGTCGGAGTTGAGCTCCGTCTTGTTGGGAAGACTAGGAGAGAGAGGATGACAAATAATTTTACAATAGATCTCCTCCTCTTCCTCTTGCCCACTCCTCCCTCCCCCATCTCCCTTCTCCCCCACTTCCCCCTCCTCCTTGTCTACTGATAACTCCATTTCATCGACACAGTCATCCACCCAATCCAGCTCCTCCTCCTCCACGTCCTGAGGGAGGTAGGGAAATGAAGAGAGGGGGAGGAGGTGCTGAGGGGAGGAGGTGGAGATCTGTGCTCGTGTCTCTGGTTCAGATAGAAAGGCTTTCTTTCCGGGCGGGGTGACAGGTGCAGGGGAAGGCCCGTGTGTCCTGGAGGATGGGAGGCCCGTCCTGCTTTCACTGGTACCAACCCCACCACCAGGCATGTCCTGAGCCTGGCCGGCCGACTCGCTGACAGAGGGAGATGGGAGGCTCTTCCTCTCCGCTGGCTCCTTCACCTTTCTGATGGTCATTTCCATCCCCTGCATTCCCTCCGCCCAGTCCCTCTCTTCACTCCTCTCCACTCCACCCCTCCCCTGTTCCGGGGTTTCCTGTTCAATCAGGGCAAACGTCCCAGGTTGCTTTGGCAAAGGGAGGGGCTTCCTGAAGTCAGCTGGGCTGTGTTCGGACCTGTCACTGTCTTTACAAATTATGGTGGAGCCGCTGTGTCCATCCTGTTCTCCTCGGCCAGTGGCGCTGGACACAGTGAAGACGTTGTTGGCTCGGCTCTGTTGGTTCCAAACGGACATCGCTTCCACGGGTTTGGGGTTTAACAGTTGGTCATTGGTGGACATTTCCACAGCGCGGACAGAAACATCTGGCAGAGACATGCTATTGCTGCGGACCGCTGGACACTTGTTACCCCCTCTGTTCTCTCGAGGTCGATATCTTGGCACAGGCTTCACTCTGGACTCTGTTGTTTTACCGTGACTATGTAACATCTTCCAGTCTCCAATTTTGTCAGTCATCATATCTGTTGGGTTGCCATGCCGCAAACACAGGCAGTCCTTCCGGCTACACAGACATATTGGAATGATATAATCCCAGTCAGGTTTCTTGTTCTCTTGCTGTCTGATCATTCCATTTCTGGAGTTCAAATGGCCGACACTTATGGGCATCTCCGATGGTGTCTGGCTGTCTTGCACAATGGTTTGGTGGAGATGTCCATTCTGTTTGGAGAGTGGTTTGGACACCAGGGCAGTGGAGAGACATGGTTTTGGGGCCAGAGCTGGCTTAACTCTTACTGGTGTACTGATGGAGACTGGGAGAGCCTGGGAGAGGCAATCTTGTTTCAAGGTTGAGGAGGGGCATGACCTTGGCCTTTGTGGTAGTATAATCTTTGGTTTGGGGGCCAACGGGGGTTTCTGCATGCCTGGAGAGAAGAAAGGAGAGAGAGACAGGGGAGAGTGAGGTGTAAGAAAATTGCAAGAGTGCAACACCATTTTGATGACATCAGGCATAAAAGATCAGGCATAAAAGATACTAGTCTATGGATTAAATAGACTTTGTTATTCTAGGAGGACACAGTGATTTAAATCAATTGGGCCAGTCACCACCACAACAAAGCAGACGCATCACATGACTATTGCCAACACACAAACACTTGATATCAGTGAAATAATCCCATTAGAGTTCCAGTCAACAAGGAAGAGGTGGGTCAAACGGAGAATGACTAGGAGGTGGGAGTGAGGAGATGGTGATGCCATGTGACTGCATGGCGGTCAAGTCGACTTGAGTAGCCCTGTTCCAGTTCTCATACCTTCTGCACTGATTGTGCGGTTCACTTCTCTTCAATGACAACGTTTAGAGTAAAAAGAAATGACGTAAACAGCCTAATCGCGAGACAAATGACCACTTTAAAGAGTACAGACGCACAATGTGAGGATAGAACTGCAACACGTTGCCTGTAACTACTGACAGATATCCAGCTAAAGGCATGTAACGATGCAAATGGTCTGGTTTGAACTGATCAGCGCTGTGAGGCACGAATGTTGTCTTGCGTTTTTTGCCACTTTTATAAACGAACCAATGAAATTTATTACAGAACTTGATAAGACGGTTTTGACCACGACCTTAAAACAGCTAAAGATGTCCCGTATAGTGGTTGAATAAAAAAAAATATAATGTCTTGATTTATGAATCGGCTTCTCAAAGATATTTCGAGGTAAACAATGTAATGCCTTCATTTAAAAAGAAGTTCAAGCAATTTTCAATGGATTCTACATAGTAAACTATAGTATCGTCACTATGGGATCATCAAATATAGCTCTAACAGTGTATTGATCACCAGCTTGATTACAGGCACTTGATTATTAAGTAGTAAATAAATAATATTTTGCTTGTGTAATATTTTCTTTTTCATCTGCCTACACAGGTAAAGTAAATCAATCTTGCCTTTCAAATCAAATACGACATCATTTGACAGTTCTCATATAGCCAGATAGAAAACGTACCTGCTCTGTTCATTATTATAATTCGTTCCGCACAGACGCTCCTCCAGTTACTCGAATCTCCTCCAACTCAACTCAAGAATTTCTTCCGATTGAGGCATTGTCAAAACTTAAGTGACGCGTCAATACTTTCAAAGTAATATTGGCCTCAATCGTATATATATTTAGTTAACTTGTTTATCCTCATCTGACAAGAAAAGAGCAGCACGGATCCGGACTAAAGTTATCAACTCCGCCTGTGAATTATCTACGCTGTGAACACCCATGAAAGTATTATTGCGGACGTTTCATAAAACGTCCAGTAGGAGGTTCCTTGTGCCACAATTAGAAACATCTGCAGAGGCGTAACGTGGTAGATGAGTCCTATGATTTGAGGGCAATTTAAAAGTCCTTACGTTTTATGAAAAGTGTTAAGCTACAATTTAAGACAAAAAATAATCAATATAAGTAACTATAAGTGGTATTCGAACCATAGTTGGCCTAATCATCAATGCTCTTATTCCGTTCACGAGAATGGCAATTCTACATTTTTAGGAATTTAACATCCCTAATCTCAGTCATCGTTGCTAATAAAAGCTAGTCGTTAATTAGCTTATGTTTATGGAAAACAAATGATTGCGTTAGAGTTAAATTCCATTGCTTGCAACTTCTGAGATTTCTGAAAGGAAGTAAAAGTAAGGAACTAAAGTCGTCATTCTATCATCTGTGTTTTTATCACGTGTGAGCTGTGTAGGCTATTCTAAAACAATTACTTCCAAAGGCAGGAGATGAATTATTAGTCACAATGTATCTATATAGAGGGGGTCTGCCAATTGGGGGACAACACATTTCGCTAGAATAGTTTGGGGATATTGCCCCCGGGAAGCAACTGTTTTGAATTGCAGCTTTCAAATGTACGTTTGTTGTACGTTTTGATAAAAGGATTTAGATATATCTTTACTTAGACATGGCCAGTGTGTCCCGGCCTACAGAGGAACACACTGAGCTGGTTTCGCAAATAATGATTAAGCCTAGTCTAGGACAAAAAAATCAAGTATTATAGAAAACTCCAATGAGCTCGTTTTTTTAGTCCTAGACTAGGCTTTATCTGTGTCTGCGAAACCGGCCCTAACTGGTAGAGCCCAGTCAGCTCCTGGGCCATGTTCATTCATGTATAAACAACCACACATTATCATTTGGGTAATTTTACTTTCATTTCGGTTATAATCACGGAAACAGCTGTCAGTTCTAGAAGATATGAAGATGACAGAAATATTTTTAATTATTTCACTGTGAGCATCTGTTTTGTCTGTATTTTGTCTTGTTCTCAGTTGTCCTGGATATGACGACATACAGAATCGGCACGGTCCCCGCTGGTTCTCTCCCTTTACATTTCCCTTCACAACAGCCTTCAAATATAAACCATAGAAGACAGAACATGTTCCTCGGTGAAACTCTGTTCTGGATGGTCCTGAATAGTTGTTATATAGAGTCCAGAGTTTCCGTATCCATAAAACATTGCGCTGTGCGTTCATGTGGAGAGTTGCTTCGTTAAATTCAAAGAAAGGAGACACATTCAAGGCAGTGACGTGACACAGACTCAGATCTCACCTGACGTCAACACCTCATGTGTCGATGCTGGGTCTTAATATGTGCTTTAGTGCATCTATTAAGACCCAGCAAGCCCCACAGGGCCTTCAGCAGACCAGGGCTCTGTTCTGCACGACAGATGATGTCACAGGTACCTCTGTCAGTTTACTGGAAAACAAAACATGTCACTGTGCTGTGGTCAGTGTGGGTAAATGTGAAGTAATAATGGTGAGTCGTTATGATAAATCCGTGTCACAATCCACAGCGTTGAGTAAGGAGGAAGACACCAACGAGGCCACTGCCTGTTAATACCGGGGCCCCGGTACACTGATATTATCATCTGTGCCTATGTTCGGACTGTTAGCACCTGGTTGGGCTTTTGTCCGTCTTCAGCAAGACATGTGTTTCCCGGTGGATGTGTCCTGCACCAGAGGCTTTCTGAGTTGTCTGGTGGCCATCTGAGTCTCCAGCTATAGGACTGTTCACTGGGCCACTGGGAGGGCAGAGGAATCAGAATCGAATTATATCTCAGTTAACTCAGTTCGGTTGAATTGAAAATGATATGTATCAATCTTAATCAAATCTAACGGTGTCGGTTCAACTCAGTTATTTCAATTCAAACAGCCTCTAAATGATCTTGTGAAATGTTCCCAAAGGAAGCAGCACCCCTGGGGACTGACAGGCATTAGTCCCTTGCTCAAGGGCACACGGAGGCATCACTAGCACTCCAGCACTACCTGAACCTATAGTCTGGGGGTAAGCTCTGGCCCATTCTGTAGCACGCCCTGGTTTTTAAAATCTGCTTCTGGAGGTCCCCCACTGAACGGCTGTACCCGTTGAAGATGTAATCAGCAAACAGCAGCTTCCCTTGGATGTACATCTACAGAATTAATGAAAATAAAACATGTTACAGATTTAAAATATCAGTCAAACTAAACATCACTTACAGTTAGTAAGAAACACTTTGTCTTTTACTGTCCCTGTAGCTTGCACTCGAACTGTGTGATGTTTAGTCTTTCTTCGTACCCACATCTACACCCTGATCTGATCGGAAATCTCTAAGCAGCTGCTTTTCAGATGGTGGCCTTGCCAAATTTGACACAGCACTCAGTTGTTTCAATTGTAAGACTTTTATCCTTTCATTCCGATCCTATCAAGCCCCTGCCAGCTGTCTACCAGTCATGTGAAAACCTGGTCTCAGGTTTCACTCAAGAAGAGCCTGTTAACCTGTTCCTGTCAACCTGCAGAGTCTTGCAGAAGGGTCTATTCCTCCCAAACAGGCCTACTCAAAGCCCCTTTCTGTTGTGGGCATATTCCAGCCTCATACTTCCGTCTCACAGGTCAACAGCATGAGAGGGGAGATCCTATAGATTCAGAGAGCGAATGGTAAAAAGACCGGAGGAAAGGTTATAGAAGACCCAGCAATGAGGTCACGTGTACACCTTGTTCACAGGTTTTAAATGTCTTGTTTGTGTCAGAATGAGAACTCACAGTTAACAGTAACAGGCCATTACTGCCTCCCACGTCTGTTATTGTCCAGTAATGACCTAGGAAACAACAAAAATGACCTGGCGCTTTGGCTAACCTGGTTTGGAAGAAAATGTCAGAGAATGTGTGGGTCGATGTGCCTAAAAATTAGGTAATGTCACACTTTTATTTCTCAGTCTGGCAATAAGTCAAAAAGTCCCAGCAGGTCTTTAAATAATGTTAAAGTATTAACGATAGTATCACTCTTTGTTGAGTGGGCTGTCTGTCCTTCCTGTACATGTCTCTCAGCCATTGCAGGTCATTTTCAGTAAAAACAGGCCCTTGAGTTCTTGGAATTGTTACTTAATGTACAGCAGGACACAATTCATGATTTCATAACAATGTCAAAGCTCTTTGAAATACATTATCTTTGCTGCCATCTACAGGAGCATTTAGATAAAGCAGGCTAGATTGATCAGCCCAATCTCAGTTCTTGCTCTTCCCCTCAAGTCTGTAGCAAACATTGTGGACCTTTCCCCACAACACTGCTTACACTCAGTTAGACCAATAAGGCTGAATATTCAAAGACCAGCCCTTTCCCCACAATAGCCATTGTCAAGTCATTTTACATCCATGCCACAAACTGTTTGTCCTCCTACCATCAGGCCTCTTTGTTCCCAGACCAGCAGGCTCAGTAACCTACTGTAACCGACTAATCTACTGTAATGCTGCTGAAATTTGTGACCCACACCATCGATTCTCATCGATTCCCATATTCACCTGCACTGCACATTTAGAATTGCCATTGCATTTGCTTTTCTTTTCACCGGATGTTACATGCATGTCTACCTCGTACCTCATTGCTGATATCCCTGCATTTCAGTTGCACAGGCCATCTTACACCTCCAGCTTGCTGGATTGCACAGTCAGAATTGCCATTTGTACTTGCATTTGCCTAATGACACAACTATTCATTTCCACTTGCACATACATATACTTGTACATTTATACATTTTCTGCCCTCCCCTATTTGTCGTCATTGCTCATTTAGAATTGACATTTCGTTTGACGGAACATCTATACATTCCACTTGCAATATACACTTTACTTAATACCAGTACATTTACTGCCCTCTTTTATGTGCACTTCTGCTTTGATGCTAATTGCAAGTCAACAGTAATGCTACTGTATACACCTATTCTAAACAAACATTTGACAGTTGAGAAAGAGCCAATCCTATTGAGCTTTTGCAAACAAAAAGTTGACCACAGATAAAGCTGTACAAAACCATGATACACAAATGTGAAATACAATCTGTAAATTCAGGATTTAACTGTAGCTCTTATTTCTGTAAATACAAACCCAGAAATGCAGTATTTGTCAGTTTTGGACAAATAGCAGAGATTAGATTGCAACCCCTTTTTCATTTATAGATTAAGAATGATGTCCTTTCATGTCTTTTCACTTTGTGTGCAATGCATTTGTGGTCTGAAAGCTAACGGCAGACAAGCTGTCCAGGTTAAGAGATATCTTTTGACCCCAACTGACCAGAAACATCCCTGGGGCAACGTTGTGTCTCTGCTGCAGCAGTGCATCATGGGTGGAAGGGCAGGTCTTCCCTGCAGACAGCTCATACCTCACCAGGCGGAACGAGTCCAGCTGACTCTGTGGAGAGACAAAGCCAAGCATTAAAAGGTTGTGCCCCCCCCAACCAACCAATGTAATGCCAAGTAACGTCTAAACCAGTTAGGGTGGAATTATAGTTATCAGTAGTGTAAGAGACAAAGTGGTAGAATGTGTGCTGTTCGTCAACCTGATAGCATGGCATGGTCCTGTTCCTGTTCCTCTTCTGGTAGAGCCGATCCAGAAGCTCCACATCGGGTTGCGATGAGGTGTGGGGAGCGAAGGAGGAGGTCACACAAACCACCAGGATCTGTTCGCTGTGAGGGGGCTGGCCCCGGATGAAGGCATCATACTCCAGGTCTGTCAGGAGTGGCATCAGACAGGAGCTACAGCGGCACAGCCTGTGATTCGGTCCCTCTTCCCCCATCAGAATGGCCCTGAGCTGGGCAGGACATGGTCTGGAGGCGAGGCTAGAGACGGAGGGTGGGTTGTGGTGGGCCAGGACAATAGGGTGGAGCTCTAGACTGTGTCTCAGGTTCCCTACAGGACTGGGGACAGGAGATATTTTCATAAGATAAGGTGCAAGAAAGACAATTAGAAGTAGAAAAAGAAGGAGGAGTTGGCGAATGACATGGTGGAGGTGGAGGAAGTGATGTAGAAGGGGGCCATGGAGGGGGCAATGTCAGGGGTTGTTTGGATCTTACTCCAGTTTGACGTTATTTTGGACTCTGGAGGTCCCTGACTGGCAGAAGTGAAGAAGCTCCCCTCTCTTCTCCTCTCCATGTTTCTTCTGAGTCAATGTCCTGCAAACACAGAAAAAAGTCAGTACTCTACAAATAGCCAGAAGGAGTCAATGACCCGCAAAAAGAGAGATGTAGTCAATGACCTGCAAAAAGAGTGTCAGTGTCCTGGAAAACTGAGAGAGGGAGTCAATGACCCACAAAAAGAGTGAGGCAGTCAATGACCCACAAAAAGAGAGTCAGTGTCCTGGAAAACTGAGAGAGAGAGTCAATGACCCGCAAAATGAGAGTCAGTGTCATGGAAAATTGAGGGAGTCCATTTCCTGAAAACACCACATCCTCCATCACAATCTATCATCAAGACATTATCATTATCACCAAGATATCATCCATCCATCATCATCACCAAGAAAGTATCATCATTTCATAATCCTCAAGACATCATCCAACCATTATCATAACCAAGAAAGTATCATAATCATTGACAAGTCATTATTATTATCATCACCAAGACATCATCCTAATTATAATTATCACCAAAACCTTTTCAACTTAACCATCATCACAACATCATCATAATCATCAACAGGATATTATCATCGTCAACAGGAAGACATCAGTCAGAACATAGGATGGGCCGTTGTTAAAGTAAAACGTTTACAAATAATTTTATCCCAGACACAGGGAAATAGTAACACATATCAAACAACATGTTACCGTGACAACTTGAGGGTGGAACCAGGAAGTGGGACCTCTGCAGGTGTGGTCAGTGGCGGGTGTCTGGGCGTGGTTTGTAGCTCAGTGCTTTCCCTATTTTTTAGACCTATTGCACTGTCTGACATTTCTTTGGTGGGGTTGACAGATGCAAGGGTGTTTGACTGGATCACTCTCTTCTGTCTGGGCCGAACCAGGCCATCTGGCTTTCGTTCCAAATCTGGGCACTTGATTCCTGGTAGAGACAAGAGGTCATAAGTTACTACACCATAACCATCTGCAGAATCATAATGTCATTAGAAACAATACCAGAACCATCTGCAGTATCAGAATGTCATTAGTTACTACACCAGAAACCATCTGCAGAATCAGAATGTCATTAGTTAGTACTCCCTCTCCAAAACCATCTGCAGAATCATAATGTCATTAGTTACTACACCAGAACCATCTGCAGAATCATAATGTCATTAGTTACTACACCAGAACCATCTGCAGAATCAGAATGTCATTAGTTACTCCACCAGAACCATCTGCAGAATCATTATGTCATTAGTTAGTACACCAGAACCGGCTGCTGTACCAGAATTAAAAACACGTGGATTTCCCCCTGATTGACTGACCTGTTTGTGTGGGAAAAATGTAGTTTTTTAACCCTGGTGTACCTGTGCAGATACGATAAAACTCCAGCCAGTCATCCAGGATCTTAAATACTCTCCTCTGGAGTCTTCTGAGCTCCCGTCCTTCCCGACCTGCTCCTCTCGGGAACGCACATGGTTGTTCCAGCTTTGCCCTCTCCGGGGCTCTCAATGGGCCCTCACTGGAATGCACAGGTCCCTGACACACAGAATAATGAGCGGTAGGAGAGGTGAACGCCACCCCTTCAGTCTGCAGACAGGCCGGTGGGACACAACCAAAGTCACACCGTTCAACGGTAGGATTTCACCCATCACCAACACATTTGTTAAGTTCCCTGGGCAAAGTGCCTGGACATGGAGGACAGGCAGGCTTAGTGGAGAAACTGTTAACAAAGCATGTCAGCACAGAACTAGGCTTAGAGTGTGATGAATGTAGCTTGTAGTATTTGAAAAGAGCTCTTTGAAATAACATATGGTGGACATCACATTGCTTTGATCTGACCTTTTCCTTCAGAAGGACCCGGTGGGAGAGAGGAGACAGTGGAAGCTGGACCACCTCCTTCTGACTCCTGAACATGAGGAGGGCACAGGTGCCACTTAACAGCTGCACGGAGATCTGATCAGACATCTGGTGAAGAGGAGTACAGGGCTTCTTCATCAGTCGGATGAGAATGTAATTACCTTTTTCTGACATGTGACTGTGGTGCCTTGGAAGCCCATAGTTCACAGCATCTGTCAGGGCACCAGGTGGCTTCCAAAAGCCAGCACTAATCCCAACAGGGTAGGTTTGAATTGCATATTGGGAAGGTCAGGATCTGTGGATGCCTGGAATTCCACTTTTTTACGTGAGGGTTAAAATGTACCTTTCTGTAATATCATACAGATATTGTTGTTGGTTTCATATTGAGTCACTGGAGTAACATGGCATCGTTGGTGTTTTTCTTTCTCCCCTCTCTATTTCGTGATATTCAATTCGCTGTTATGGCCTTGCCTTGTCACAACAATGCCACACCACACTTGGGGGATAATTCATTTTCAAGCATTCCCCAAAACCAGGTCATTGTCAAAATACTTATAGCCTTATGTTACCCTTTCATTTCCTGCACTAGCATCAGTGAAGCCACACATCTGTCCTTTCATCGATTCATCCCGAGTACCTCCCTGTGGGAGTGTGTTGGACAGCCTCCGCTGTGGCCAATGTGGCTTTCCCACCTGTATTGTTACCCCGTCCTTTAACGTTGCGCCAGTCCGATCAGGCCAGGTCCACTTCTTAGTGACAGCTCCGTCTGGATTGCTCATCCGCCCGCCGTTCTGATCCCACACGGCAGTCACAGCACTGCTGCAGAGAACACAGAATGGCGGGGGGGGGGGGTGATTATGACACAGATCACAGGACACGGTAGCTACAGCCGCAAGTTAAAGTACTTAGGCCCAGTCCCTCGCCAGAGATCATGTAACATCCATCAGAACCGGAGGCGTAGCTCTGCTCATTAATCCATCAATATTACGAGCTTATCCTTTCAGACACATACACACTCAACTTCCCCTGTTTTGCCCTGTTTTTCAGAGATACCCAACCGAATGCTGTGATGCTGATTAGTGTTACCAAGTTGAGGTGGTCAGTGTGTGTGTGTGTGTGTGTGTGTGTGTTTGATCCACATGTTTGTGTACGTGTGTCCTTACATGTTTTTATGTTTCCAGAAGTGAACATGGATTTCTGGGGCAGGTCCCCACGACGATATGAAAACAAATGGGTGTGTGTTTGCGTGTGGTGTCGTGGAGTGTATTAACCTGAGAGGATGGGTGACAGATCCTCTTCCTGAAGCAGTTACGCTGGCCAGAATAACAGGGTTGAGGTGATCACTAAACACGTTGGTATAAAACCCTCCGCAGGACAGTGCAGAGTGGCTCTGACAGACGGCCACCTGACCGGAGACGTAGCTGGTGGAGGGGTCATGGCGTCTTCCTGAAGAACAGAACGACTACTTCCTGTCTGCACCACTTTCACCTTACTGAGGAGAGGGTCTACCCAACCCAGAGCCTAGATAACTCCACTCATATCCAAGCTAACTCCACTCATAGCCAAGCTAACTCCACCCTAAGCCAAGCTAACTCCACCCAAAGCCAAGCTAACTCCACCCGATCCAAGCTAACTCCATTCATAGCCAAGCTAACTCCACCCTAAGCCAAGCTAACTCCACCCAAAGCCAGGCTTCGATAGGTCACTTATAGTAGCTTATCTTCTTCCTACTACTTGTACTCACCAGTATGATGAATACTATCTATCGTTTCTATATGTCTTGACCTCCGCTGAACCCCTGAGACTGACTCAACGAACCCCTGGGGTTCGATCGAACCCAGGTTAAGAACCACTGGACTAGTATTATCTTAATGTCTTCTAATGTGTAGTTGCTTTGATTCCTGAAATTGGCTCATTTGAATACTAAAACTTTGCCTCATCTGTCCCCTAAAAAAAATTATCTAGTGAGAACTATTTTTTATTCACCGATCAGCCATAACATTATGACCTCCTGTCTAATATTCTGTAGGTCCCCCTTTGCCACCAAAACAGCCCTGATCCGTCATGGCATAGACTCCACTAGACCTCTGAAGATGGTATCTGCCACCAAGACGATAGCAGCAGATCCTTTAAGTCCTGTAAGTTGCGAGGTGGAGCCTCCATGGATCAGACGTGTTTGTCCAGGACATCCCACAGATGCTTGACAGGATTGAGATGTGGGGAATGGTGCCATGTGTTCTCAGGTAAGCGACGCACATGCACCTGGCCATCCATGTGATACAAAAGAAAACGTGATTCATCAGACCAGGCCACCTTCTTTCATTACTCCATGGTCCAGAAAGTTCTGATGTTCACGTGCCCATTGTAGGCACTATCGGCAGTGGACAGGGGTCAGCATGGGCACCCTGACTGGTCTGCGGCTACGATGCCCCATATGCAACAAACTGTGAAGCATGGTGTGTTCTGACACCTTTCTGTCAGTATCAGCATTAACTTTTTCAGTGATTGGAGCTACAGTAGCTCGTTTCTTAGATCGGAACACACGCGCCAGCCTTTGCTCCACACGTGCATCAATGAGCCTTGGCCTCCCATGACCCTGTCGCCGGTTCACCTGACCACAGCAGACCAGGAACACCCAACAAGGGCTGCTTCCAACACATCAACTTTGAGGACAGAATGTTCACTTGCTGCCTAATACATCTCACCCACTGACAGGTGCCATGATAACGAGATTATCAGTGTTTTTCACTTCACCTGTCAGTGGTCATAATGTTATGGCTGATCGGTGTTGTTGTAAATACAGCCTTTTTGGGTTGTAGGTAGAAATTTGGGGGACAGATTCTCCTACAGTAACAACTAAAGAAAAATTATAGAGCCCATTTAATATTTTTCTCAAATACTGCCTACTATTTAGAAAGCAAGTACAGTTGTTCAGACAAGACCGGGTAGCAAGCGGGTAAGGATACTAAATGAACGAGGATCCATCGCTGATCCCATAGTGTAGTTTCTGTCGCATTGAATTCTGGTCCCTCTGGCTCATCTCTGGTATCTGTGCCATTATATTCCACATTGAGTATGGCAAACCCTGTGGTCCCAATTCGACTTCTCCATATTCTCCTGCTCCTCTTCCTCCTCCTGTCTTCTTCTGCTCCTTAATGAGCGGCTTGGCGTCTCCATAGTGACGGAGAATCGGTGGTCTGTTCATCCCTTTCTCTGTTTGCTCCTTCGTCTGCAATTTTCTGTATTAAATGAAGTCATACTCAATGAAAAAAGAGGGCCACCTTGTCGTGAAGAGAGAGGTCACACGATCATTGAGAAATGGACACACTCAAAGTAATTGAAAGAGCTATAAAGCTTGCATGGGAATACATTCTGTTGGTGTTAAAGGTGAAAGATAGAATGAACAGAATAGAAAATAATGGAATAGAAGAGACTACAATAAAACATGAAGGACTAGAATGGAATAGAACAGAATATTAAGAAATTGAATTAAATATACCAGATATAAATACATTTGGCAAATATGTTTATGAAACCTAAATGTAAATGTAATTTAAATGCACGGGGGGAAAGATAGCACATTTACTAATTGCCTTCTAGCAAAATGAGGCCAGATTTAGGCTTTTATTTGTATGTGTATTTCAGACTATGTTGAAGTATAGATTGGGGCATGATGGTTGAATGGATGTTCTCATCACCAACTACTTCCGGCAGAGCTACTGTGAATACCGCTGCTGAATGCTGAATGCTAGGTGTGTAATCAGCTTTTACAAATGCTAGGTAGGGTTAGGGTTTAAATCTCATGCCTCTGAAATAGCCATATATACACTTAGGAGGGCATATTTAGATCAGTCTCTCCACATTTTGTTCTGTTATAAACTTCATTTATAATTAATTAAAGATAGAACATAGCGAGAAAAACTTAAATACCTTGTGTACATGAGTATTCAGACCCTTTGCCATGACATGGCAAATTGAGCTCACAGGTATACTGTATCCTCATGATCATTGTTGATCAATTAAACTTAATTGGAGTTCACCTTTGGCAAATTCAGTTGATTGGACACGATTTAGAAAGGCATGCATCTGTATATATTAGGTCTCACACTTCTCAGTCTATTTAAGAGCAAAAAACAGAGAGGTGACCAAGAACCCAATGGCCACTCTAACAGAATTTATATGCAATGATGGAAGAACCTGTCAGAAGGACAAACATCTCTGCAGCACTCCATCAATCAGGCCTTTATGGTAAAAAGACTAGATGAAAGCCACTCCTGAGTAAAAGGCTTACGACATGCAGTCTGAAGGACTCTGAGATCATTAGGAAAAAGATTATCTGGTCTGAAGAGATCAAATATCCAACTGTTAAGCAGGCCTGAATGCCAAGCGCAAGTTAAACACCCTTCCCATCCATACCGACAGAGCTTGAGCGGATCTACCAGGAAGAATTTTAGAAACGGATGAAATCTAGGAGTGCTAAGCTAGTAGAAACCATGCCCATGAAGAATATGAATAATTTGCCGGAAAAAAATAAGAGACCTCTGCCCCTTTTTCTGCAGTGAAATGTATTGTCATTCTTCCTTGATGTAGGATTTCAGCTGCTCATCAGTCTCCTTTTTCATATTTTTTGTTTCATAATATGCTATATGTGCCAAATGTTGTCAATGGGTGACAGATCTGGACTACACCCAGACACCTTTACTACTATAAACCTGCATATTTTGTTTAGCATTAATGGTGCCCTTACAGATGTACAAGTCACGCAGTCAATGTGCACTAATGCACCCGATACCATCATGGATGCTGGCATTTAAACTGTGCGCTGATAAGAAGCCGGATGGTCCCTCTCCTCTTCAGATTATAGGATTCACAAAAATTATCCATTATTCCCAAAAATAATTTATAATTTTGATTCAACCCTTCTGGGTTGTAAACAAAGTCTACATATTATTAAAGTGTAATGTCAACGGGATGCTTTTCCTCAGCAGGGACTGGGAAAGGAGATGCTTTGCCTTTGAAGGGACTGGGAAAAGGGATGATTTTTTCAGCATGGACTGGGAAAGGGGATGATTTCCCTCAGCAGGGACTGGGGAAAGGGATGTTTTTTTCAGCAGGGACTGGGAAATGGGATGTTTTCCCTTGGCAGGGACTGTGAAGAGTGATGATTTCCCTCAGCAGGGACTGGGAAAAGGGATGTTTTTTTCAGCAGGGACTGGGAAATGGGATGTTTTCCCTTGGCAGGGACTGGGAAAAGGGATGATTTTTTTCAGCAGGGACTGGGAAATGGGATGCTTTCCCTCAGCAGGGACTGGGAAAAGGGATGATTTTTTTCAGCAGGGACTGGGGAAATTATTAGGATTAGGAGTGAGATGGATGAGACCAAAAATCTGATGATCCAAACAGAAAACCTGCATCAGTCAGAAAGAGACCTTGGACAAGGGTGGTGGTTCAACTTTTAGCAAGACGGTTATCATAAAACACAGTCAAGAGTACTGGATTGGTTTAAAGACAAGAAGAGAATTGTTTTCGAATTGACCACTCAATCCTAGACCTCAATTGAACTGATAATCTTTGGCAAGACATGAACGTTTCTGCTAACCATCTGTCTTACCAAAGAGATCAAACCATTTCTGGAACCAAACTTGCAAAACAGGTAGAACATTATGAACCCCTCGCTGCCAAACAATGTTCTACCACTTATTGCCCAAGGATGGTGACTTTATTCAACCAGCATACTTCAGTTTGTATTGTTCAATTACCTTTTTTTTCATAGTAAAACATTTGGGTATCTTGAAATTGTTGTCTAGGCGGTGGTAATCAGAGGTAAATAATGCCAAATGCGTCCATTTTCAATACAGAATGTAACAACAATCTATAAGGGGGGTAAACTAGTCTGGTCCACACATACATGGATGTCCTGGCCAACTTCAGTCTCTCCACGATCTTCTGATACAGGTCAGCCCACTGAGCTTCCTCACAGCATGTTTCCTTTGGCTGAACAATCCAACCTGAATAGAAAATCCCCACACAATACAGTATAGCAACACATTGTTGTGTATGTAGTGAGGTTGATTGTGAGGTCAACTTTGTCATGGTACAGATACAACTCACTCAGCTGTTACATACCAACATTTTAGTGTCTTACGAAAGTGACCTACAAGAGAAGATAGGGTCAACTGATTTACTCAGGGGCAGTGGTCGGAATCTTTAAACATATAGGCTATATGCCGCCAGGCTACATACAAATCTTTTTTGTCCATTGGCTCATTGCTTTCACCCAAAGTCAGTCACTGTGAGTGCATTCGTTATTAGTTGGAGAAAAATGGGATCCTGTGTATTACACCCATGACCTTGGAGTTACTCTAGCTAACACACTGTGTTTGCACCACCACTTGTACACATGGGTGTGGTGTCGCATGGAGAAAGCTTGGCAACACAACTATGTGAAGCAGTGGTAATTTCGTAAACAAAGATTTGATGCTTGTTGGCTACGAGTCAAAGTGGTCGGTAAAGTTGACAGTTTACCTACTTTAGACAAAATCAAAAATAGGCGACAGAATTAATACTGATGTAAGTTGAGTCATACCTTGCTCGTCGCATGTTTTTGAAGAGATTGAAAAACTTATGGTTGTGGGCGCTGGAGCTGGAAGGAAAATAATGTTTTGTTGAATGAAAGATTCTATCTTAGGTACGGAGACTGTAAATGTTTCTAAATGACTTATACAGGCATCCTAACCAATTGGAGGGACATCTCCTTTAAGGTCTTAGAAGATTATCAGCGATGAAGTAAGTTGATCATTTCATTAGTTATCCCTTGTTTAAAGTGGCCATATAATAAAAGGGGCACAGTGTAGAATCCTGCCACAAACGTTCACACGATTCAATCAATATCACAACACGTCTTCTCTTCCCCTACCGAAGAAGAGCTAAATCGTATAGTTCAACGTCATTAAGACTAACTTTCTGCTCGGAACTTTCCGACACCTGACATGGTTTTTGTGTTGATAAGGATGTCATGACTTGATTTGAGGCAGTTCCAGGTACCGTTACGTTTGTACATTTTACTGTCTACAGGTGCAATGATTTTAAAATGTAATACTAAGTTAATACCAGCTCAGTTTCATTGAATGGAGCATCTGTCGGCAAAGTATTTTCTAAGTGAGAAAACGTATTTCACACAGCAGGAATATAATCTATAAGGAAATGTTAATAGCTATGTGATAATGAATTTATTCAAGAGATTAATTGTACCATTTTCGTTAGGGCAAATACGTTTGGTCGACGAAAGTTAAACTGTGCGGCACTGACCTTTATTTTCATGGGAAATGGATGCTATCTTGCACAGTTTGGTTTCAAGGTGTCTCTCAGACTTCAAGGGTTTTGTTTTAGTCTTTGTTTTTGCCGTCATTTGCCGAAGATTCTCGTCTAGGGTCACGCAGGCTTTGGACTTCCGAGGTATCTCCTCACCATCCCTACTACCACCAAGATGCCAAGACGGTTTGATATAAATCGCCCCTGCAGTCAAATCCTTCCACGTGTAATTGAGAACGTTCACCAGCCCGTATGGAATACATTCCTCCTCGCGTCCCTGGTACTGGAGAAGCAGGCTTCCTAACTCACTCAATAGGTGAGGGGCCAGAAGTTTGTATGCATCTATCGGGTTAATGTCATCCATACAGTCCGCTAGCTCGGTGGGGCCCTCTGGATTCCTCTCACCACTGCTTATGTCCAATGCTCCGTTGACAGAGGCAGAGATATCTGGTTTACAAGTAGTATCGTCTTTATTTTGCAATTTGAGTGCATTGTCGTCGGTTTTAACCTCATTTGTGTCCTTGCTGTTATCAATAAATGAACAAAAATAAGTAGGCCTAATTGTAGGCTTTAAACCAATAGCAATAACAATAACATGTAGGCTATTATGTCCTAAATGCATTAACCTACTTAGGCTTATATGAATTAATAAAAAGTTTACCTTTTAACAGTTGCCAAGCGCGCATTTGTCGGATCAAAGTAGGGATCCGTGTGCACTCTCGAGTGCCGTGTACGTCCTAGTCTTCTTGGCTAGAGGTGTGAAGTTCTGATTAGTCTAGTTACTAATCTTATGTTTACCATAGAGCATTTTTATTCGTATAATATTATTTGGTTACCTCACCTGGTCAAAGAAATACAGTGGTCCAGCCGTAAAATCTGTCATAATATCGAATAATGTTATAAATCTTAAAAACCGAGATATGTGATTCAAAATTGTATTCGACAATCCACCCCGTCCTGTAAACAAAACCTTTCCCATACAGTTTGATGAATCTTGTTGCTTGGTTACACTGCACCCGGCCGGTCTCCAAAATACTTTACGCACCATCAATTATTAACTCTTACGGACCACTGTAAGCATAATACCGACAGTACAAAACACTGGATTATAGCCCAAATTACCCTATCTACACTATAAGGTGTTTCCAGCACTGGATGTCTCGCGAACACAAGTAGCCTGCGACACTACGCGGTCCGGGTGCACCCGTGCGCCTAGCGCAGTAACTTGAGACGAGAGACTCTTGGACGTAATTGCATTAGCTACAGTTGTTCATGGAGAATGTGGTCATTTGATTCCGGCCCACGTTCCGGTATGGGCCATTCACTAAGAAGACCAGTGTCCCTATGCCAACTGACGCATCGTGTGTATTTACTTTATGTTACATTTTAAACACAACAGATGCATTATTTTGTTATATATTTATATATTTCTAATTATAAATGTTTAGCTTTGTAATGCTATTTGACGGACTTAGAAAATATAACACATATTATTGTGATAGAACTTGAAAGTTAGTAGGTCTAGCATTAGCCAGACTCTCGACACGTTTCTTGCCTCTTGCGAATTGAAGATAACGCAGGCATATTGTTTTCTCCGGGGAGGCTGAGCAGTCGCACTAATTGTCTAATAGCTCATTATTGGCTAAGCTGCATTCTGCCTCGAGCATTGCCAGTTTCCGAATGTGGCCACTGGAGGCTCCCAGCAGCTTATGCGTCACTTCATTCCGAAAGCCGATCATGGCGGAGCTCGAGATAGTGCAGCTTGAACCCGAGGCGACCGAACTTCTCAATGGGAACGCGGGCGAGAACTACGAGCGGGACGACGCGGAGCCCTCGGATACAGGAAAAAAACGTAGAAGAAAGAAGAAAAAGAACAAGACCACAGTCTCAGGTAAAGGACCCATGACACTGTGGATAAAATGTCGTTTGGAAATAGCGCATTACTGAGGGCTCTCTTTCGTGCCATATCTTAAAATGCCAGTAGACAAAATATGAGAGGCTCGTAATCTGGACTTTAAGACCTGTCAAAAAGTCCAGCTGTCCCGCGGCTGCTGTCACAGCTGTTCTGTACCTGGAGGTGAATGCCAGGTCCCGTTGCGGTTAAGCGGTAACGGGTAATGCCCATCTGGAAACGGGACAGGAGCTTGACATGATTTGTTTATTGGTTAATGGAATGCTTTCAAGTTCATACACTGAATGAGGTTCCAGTATTAAGTTGCATTGTAACATATTTCTCTACAGATTTTTACGTGTTAAACCAGTACCTACTTTCAGGCACTTGTCGGATAAAACTGTTCCTCGGCGCTGAAAAAGAAATGCTTTGGCGCTTGGTTGCTGGCTAAAACTAAGTGACAGGCAAAGGCTGCCCTATCTTGAGAAAACACGTGTGGATGGAATGGGTGGTAATCTATTCATTACGCTCAATAATGTCTGTCCGTGGTTTTCCAGCCTATACGGGCTTTAAATGGCATAGCGTAATGCTGCATGCCGAGGTACATGTGCCCTTGGGATATTGATTGTCAAGGTATAGAGTATGCACACCTCGTGCCAAGTTCTGATCACACTAGATGCACTTTCTCAAAATGACCCACAACCATGCAATGGGCTTACAGTGTGTGTGTGTTTGTGTGTGTGTTGCACGTGCACATGTGTGTATGACTTTGCAGCAGGGACAGTTGAGGCTGAGGGGGATGGAGACACGGGAGGAGGTGTTGGTGTGGTGGAACTATTGGAGCAGCAAGCTCCGCCACCGGAGAACAAAGAGGAGGACAATGTAGAGGATGGTGAGATCATGCTTTTCTTTATCGTCGTCATCATTCTCAAATCCAACATGTGAAACAGGAGTCTCGTGTCTTTCGGTCTGGTGCATTGATTAGACGGCAAACCCTTAGCATGTTGAATGGACCACTTCTTGGACTCCATTATTATCTTTACCAACATCATCAGCAGCAGCGTTTGTGGCAGTAGAAATGTGATGTCCCTGCATGCTTTTAAAACAAATTGAAGTCAAAATGTGTTCTGTGATGTGAGCTGGCATCTTATGTGGTGGTGCATTAACTTTTTATGTACGATAACTGTGAAATCCGTGTGAATTCAACTGCAATCAACGTGACTATAACTGCAATTAGTGAGATTTGAACTGCGACCAGTGGCAACATGCCGGTATGTGGAAACATTTGAAAAGTATTTTTAATGCATTTCAGGGTACATGGGCTATATAATTGTCATGACACAATATTTGTCATGATTTCTGAAAGGTATTTTAAGGTGACATACATTTGTAAATGTATATGTGAAAAACAAACAAATACTTTCAATTTTTCCCCCCAATTTTGTAAATTGCATGTGTTTTGTTTTAAACATGGTTAACTGCAATTACTGCAATCATTGGGATCTTAACTGCATGCAACAGGATTAATGACTGAACGTGTCATATTTGTTGATAATTGACAGATGGAGATGAGGGTGAGAACTCAGCTGGTCAGAACAAGAAGAAGAAAAAGAAGAAAAAGAAAGCAGGTATATTTGTTATTATTTTGTTTGATTAAATTGTTCTAGTCATTGTTATTTTCATTGTTTTATTCAGTGTTATATCATTGTTCTAGTCAATGTTCTAGTACATCTTTTAATCATTGCTCTTCTAATTGTTCTGCTCATTGTTCTACTCATTGTTTAAGTCACTGTAATTGTTGTCAGCAGTGTTTTCTATACCTCATGTTTGAGTTCCTTTTAGCAATCCCTTATGGGACTATAGGAGAACCATTTAGGGAATTACAGATGAGTACCTCTCACATGGTCTAAAACGCTAATTCCGAACAACAAGTGGACCAACCATAGTCTAAGATGAAGCGTCGCCTGTGCCCCTGGCAGACAGGTAGTTGGGGAGACCCACAGGTGATGCAGATAGTCCCGCATCCCTGTGGAAGGGGGGAGGTATCGTCAGCAGGGATTTACTGGTCTTATTGCACTCCAACTAGCTACCTCTGGCCAGTCCAGCCCATGCAAGCTAATTACCTGTCAGGAGAGTGAGTGTGCAGTGACTAGCAGTGTGGAAAACAGTAGAGTGTGGGGGGGCTCCCGAGTGGTGCAGCGGTAAAGTTACTGCCTTGCAGTTCAGCTGCGTCATTGTGAAGATGGTTCTTAACCTGGTTGCCCGGGATCCTGTGAGAATTGCTCCAGCTCTGTCCATGTCTGGTGAGAGAAATATCTGACAGGGTTACCTGGTAGGGTCACATTCTAGCATTACGGTTGGCTGGGCAAGTGAAAGCTCAAGGTTGGTGTTTGGTCGGAAAATGTGCTCTCCAATTGTGTAAGTTCTCAGAACAACTTAGTTCTTAGATGAGCAAGCAGTGGGATTAGAGCAGAATGGCTTAAAGATTTATGCACATCTCGATCGTATTGCCCACCTGGAGTACCTTGCAATAAGCAAGCCCCTAATCGCATGTTTAGCCTCTTGGTCATTGGAGGGGAAAAACTCAGGATAAAAATGTTGACATGAAATAGTAGAATGGTTCAGTTTTAGGACCTTGGATGTGTTTTTTAAACAACTATTCTGATTATGTCATGATTTGTCACCTGTAGCTTGACTTTTGCTGCTTGAGAAGCAGTTGCTCCATAACTGCTCCAAAGCTGCATTCATAATAAAATAAGTACATTTGTATTATTTATAAAAATAGATTTTACCTGGTGAGTGGACTGGGAATTGATTCTAATTTAAGGGCAATAACAAAGGAAAAATATACAAAAATATATGGATAATACACAGTCAAAATCACATCATTGTTTAGATGTGGATGTTGCCATGGTGATTGCGTACCGTATGTCACATGTTGCCTCCGCGGGTGACCATGTGATGCTAATAGCAACAATATGTTGAGCATCTGCCAAGTTTTACCTCTCGCTTCACTCTTCCCTTGGTTTTTCTTATCCCCTCTCTCGCCCTCCATCCATCTCTCCCTGCTGGCTCTTTTCCCTCTTCTACACTCGTCCTCGGCTGCCTCTCTCCTCTACTCTCTCCCTCCCCTCCTATTTTTTTATCTGACCTCCCTCTTCCCCTGCCCTCCTATCTTTTCCTTATCTTTATCTCTCTCCCCCCCATCAACCCTCTCAATCTGGGGCACAGCAAAGGGACAGACTGACCCTCCTTCCATCCCTATTTGTGAGCTGTATCCCAGCGGAGTCTTCCCAAAGGGAGAGGAGTGTGAATATCCCCCATCTAAAGACGGGTATGTCACCCCTACAAGGTGGCCATAGATCTTATCAAGGTCACTGGTTTACAAGCCTTCTCAATTCATATCAAGTCATTGGTTTACAAGTCTACTCACTTCAATAGAAGGTCACTGATTTACAAGCCATCTCACTTCAGTACGAGGTCACTGGTTTACAAGCCTTCTCATTTCAATACGAGGGCACTGGTTTATAAGCCATCTCACTTCATCCTTCATCTAAGAAAATGGCCTAACATTCATTTCATTAACAAAAAATATTTGTCTTTTGTTCCCAATACCACATCTCATCTCTCTTTCCCAATAGATGTTATCTCATTGAGTACAACCTGTTTGAACCAAGGATATATAATGTATTCTACGAGACACAAACTCAGTGCCTTTAAACCGCAGTATGACGCCCACAAAACACACAAAAAAGCACAGACACACATGCACACGTGCACATGTGCACACGTACACAAACACTCACAAATGCACTAACACACAGACACATACACACAGTGTGTTTATCTGTACCTGTATTATAGACTGCAGTGATTCATTTCCTGAAGGGGTTTTTTGACATTGTAATCCCATTAAAAAACATCTGCATAATGAGAAGATAAAGAATGTGCTGTCTGTGGCCTGTGTGTAGGTTTGCTTGTGTGTGTGTGTGTGTCCATGTGTGCGTATGTGCCTGTGTTTCTTTGTGCATGCTTGATGTATGTATGTGTTGTATATGTGTGTGTTTACATGCTAGATGGGTGTATATGTCTGCATGTGTACATTATATGTTTATTTCTGTTTATATATTACATTCTGGATCTGGTGTGGTTATGTGTGTTCGTGTCTGCAAAAATATATTTACTGACCCCTCCACTTTCCTAACCAGGCGCAGTGCAGCCTGGCGAACCACCCATGAGGAGAAGAAGGTCCTGGACAAGGCCAACGAGGAGATGTGGAGTGACTTTCGGCAGGCTGCGGAGGCACACAGACAGGTCCGAAACTACGTCAACACCTGGATCCAACCTGGAATGGCCATGATTGATATCTGGTGAGGGTTGTTATGATATCCCACAGGGCCTGGCACTGGAGCTGCCCTCTTATGACACTAGCAGGTGACTGGCGGTTATTCACCTCAGCCAAATTGTCTATTGATTTATCTGAGCCATCCCCAATGGAGAATTGCAGTAGTGTGGGTTATGGTCCCAGGTCAGACAATCATGAAATAACTCTCACTTCCAAAGTGGGTCCTCCCACCCCGCACAGAATCGTCCGAGGCAAAACGGGAGGAAGAACTGGGCTCTGAAATACCTGTAAGGTTGTGGATGGCTCTGATTATGTTAACACCTTCTCAATTGGCTCTAGACACTCCTGCATACCATTAAACATGTTCTATTGATTGAACTACTTAAAGACCAAGCTCATTAGATGTTCTCTGATACCTTTCCCATTTGGGACAGATCTCAAACCATTGAGGGCACACTGTTAAACAGCTTCCTACGCCCTACCCCGGATGGCTAGTGGCCTGGAATCTTTTGGATCCTTTGTTTGGAGATCCTGGAATATCCTGGAATGTCTTGGAAATGCTCCAGATCATTCAGGAGATTTAGAAATATGGAGACAGGTTGGCCACAAGCCAACAACAAAACTGTTTCTGGGGATGTTATAGATTCCAGGTGGATGCCTATGTTTTTCCTCCCAGGTGAGGTAGCAGACCAGCACTTTCCTGGTCACTTTACGACCCAGAAACTCCCTCAGCTAATACAAGCACCTGCCAAGCCATGGGTGTCAGGTTAGTGAGCATGCCATCAGAAGCCTTTATCCACATGACTTCCTGGTTTGATGAGCAGTGTTAGAAAAAAACTGACTGGCTCGGCGTGGATGCCTAGGAGGAAGACTTACTGCAATTTTCAATACTCCCGGATCCATGGGAGTTGTTACGATGAGACACATGGATGTAGATGTAGTTGGATTTGATGCTGGAAAAAGAATGTACTGTTCTTGATAAAGGACATTGTCTTTCTGCAAAAAATATTGTGGAACTTCCTAGAGTATACTCTGAGTATTTTGTCCTAGCAAAGCCGTGAAGCGACTGAATTGATTAATTAACTGATCTTCAAGACGTTGATAAATCAGGTGTATACAGGTGCTGGTCATATAATTAGAATATCATCAAAAAGTTGATTTATTTCAGTAATTCCATTCAAAAAGTGAAACTTGCATAATGTATACAGTCATTCCACACAGACTGATATATTTCAAGTGTTCATTCCATTTAATTTTGATGATTATAACTGACAACTAATGAAAACCCTAAGATCAGTATCTCACAAAATTCAAATATTACTTAAGACCAATACAAAAAAAATATTTTTAGAAATGTTGACCAACTGAAAAGTATGAACATGAAAAGTATGAGCATGTAAAGCACTAAATACTTCGTTGGGGCCCCTTTTGCCTGAATTACTGCAGCAATGCGGCGTGGCATTGAGTCGATCAGTCTGTGGCACTGCTCATGTGTTATGAGAGCCCAGGTTGCTCTGATAGTGGCTTTCAGCTCTTCTGCATTTTTGGGTCTGGCGTATCGCATCTTCCTCTTCACATTACCCCATAGATTTTCTATAGGGTTACAGTCATACGAGTTTGCTGGCCAATTAAGAACAGGGATACCATGGTCCTTAAACCAGGTACTGGCAGCTTTGGCACTGTGTGCAGGTGCCAAGTCCTGTTGGAAAATGAAGTCTGCATGAAGCATGAAGTGCTCTAAAACTTCCTGGTAGACGTCTGCGTTGACCTTGGACCTCAGAAAACACAGTGGAACAACACCAGCAGATGACACAGCAACCCAAACCATCACTGACTGTGGAAACCTCACACTTGACTTCAAGCAACGTGGATTCTGTGCCTCTCCTCTCTTCCTCCAAACTCTGGGACCTTGATATACAAAGGAAATGCAAAGTTTACTTTCATCGGAATACATAACTCTGGACCACTCTGCAGCAGTCCAGTCCTTTTTGTCTTTAGCCCAGACGAGACACTTCTGACGCTGTGTCTTGTTCAAGAGTGGCTTGACACAAGGAATGCGACAGCTGAAACCCATGTCGTGCATATGTCTGTGCGTGGTGGTTCTTGAAGCACTGACTCCAGCTGCAGTCCACTCTTTGTGAATCACCCCCACATTTTTGCATGGGTTTTGTTTCACATCCTCTCCAGGGTGGGGTTATCCCTATTGCTTGTACACTTTTTTCTACCATATATTTTCCTTCCCTTCGCCTCTCTATTAATGTGCTTGGACACAGAGCTCTGTGAACAGCCGGCCTCTTTAGCAATGACCTTTTGGGTCTTGCCCTCCTTGTGCAGCGTGTCAATGGTTGTCTTTTGGACAGCTGTCAAGTCAGAAGTCTTCCCCATGATTATGTAGCCTACGGAACTAGACTGAGATACCATTTAAAGGCCTTTGCAGGTGTTTTGAATTAATTAGCTGATTAGAGTGTGGCACCAGGTGTCTTCAATATTGAACCTTTTCACAATATTCGAATTTTCTAAGATACTGATTTTGGGGTTTTCATTAGTTGTCTGTTAATCATCAAGATTAAAAGGAATGAACACTTGTAATATATCAGTCTGTGTGGAATGACTGTATACATTATACAAGTATCACTTTTTGAATGGAATTACTGAAATAAATCAACTTTTTGATGATATTCTAATTATGTGACCAGCACCTGTAATTGTTGATCTCCTTGTGTAGCTTTACAGGAGTAAGATGAGGATCATTGAGTAAGACTGCATTCATCTGCATAGTTAACCTGTGTTGCAGAAGCATTCATCTGCATAGTTAGCCTGTGTTGCAGAAGCATTCATCTGCATAGTTAGCCTGTGTTGCAGGAGCATTCATCTGCATAGTTAGCCTGTGTTGCAGAAGCATACATCTGCATAGTTAACCTGTGTTGCAGAAGCATTCATCTGCATAGTTAACCTGTGTTGCAGAAGCATTCATCTGCATAGTTAGCCTGTGTTGCAGAAACATTCATCTGCATAGTTAACCTGTGTTGCAGAAGCATTCATCTGCATTCATCTGCATAGTTAACCTGTGTTGCAGAAGCATTCATCTGCATAGTTAGCCTGTGTTGCTGAAGTGAACATGACCTGAATATGACTCTAAAACCTATCAGGCTTTATGTGGTCTATCTTCTGTATATGGCCCCTGTCTGCAGTATGTGCTCCCTGTCTGTGGTATGTGCTCCCTTTTTGCAGTCTGTGCTCCCTGTCCACTAAACGTGTTCTCTGTCCACAGTATGTGGTCCTTGTCTGCAGTATGTGGTCCTTGTCTGCAGTATGTGGTCCCTGTCTGCAGTAT
>JACXGJ010002462.1:0-65358 GCA_016801105.1 Esox niger | reverse complement strand
ACCTGTCACAACCAGCAGGTAGAGCGCTTCAATACGCATCCCTCTCAATATCACCTGTCACAACCAGCAGGTAGTGCACTTAAATACACATCCCTCTCTTCCCATGTGACTCCCGGTCACCCTCTCCGTGGTGTTTTCCTCATCAGATCTTCCAGAGTCACATGAATGGCCTAGCCCACCAGCAGAGAATGATGGAGATCCAACACATGTCAAATGCCTGTCTGGTCACCCTGCTGCCCCGCGTCCAGGAGTCACTACAGGGAGGTCGCCGGGACGCCTCCTCCTTCAGGGACGGGTCAGTGCTTATTAAGGAGGCGCTGATATATCACCCAGCAATCAGTCTCTGACTGCTATTTCTATTGATCAATTGCGGTTTCGTCCATTTATCTTTTTGTTTTATTGTTGCTTATTGATGTTATTTGTTCTCAGCAGCTGTTTGGTTGATAAAGTATATACTTATTTACTTAAAGTATATCCAGGAATTGCGTAATGTACAATAACAGAGAGAATTTTTTCATGTTAGTTTGTAATTTTTGTTCTGTCATACAAATGTTATTAGAGAAAATAACTTCTGTAGGACTGAATTTGCATTTGTTGAAATTAGAAGCATCGTCAGAACCTACAGTTCTGACTAAACATCAGTATCAACCTCATCTGCTTGTGTTAAAAGAAAATGAGTATCAACCAAGCATTTTCTTCTATCAGCCAATCGTTTTCTAATTTGTGCAACCCTAATATAAATACATGGCATCAGGTAAATGGGTTTGAAGTAAGACCCCAACATCAGAGACCCAACAGAAGACCTCTGACTAAAGCAGGAAGGGACTGCCTAAACATGTCCACTAAGAAACACTCGGTATTTGCCAAAATGTGTCTCTCTACTTTGTGACTATGAATGAAATATGACCTGACAGTGGTCATTAAGTGGCGTTGTGTGTGTGTCAACACAGTGAGAAGAGACCTGGTCTGCAGCGTTGGTGTGCTACCTGCCAAATCCACTTCACTTGTCCAGTCATGGAGCACCGCAAGACCAGGGAGCACAAGCTGTTCAGCCGCGCCTCCAGCCCCTCCTGCACTGTCTGTAAGAAGGACTTCAGGAGCCCACGCCTGTTCCTGGAGCACATGCAGTCGCAGGACCATAAACTGAGAGTGGACAAGGTATGTGGTTTCTCAATGTCTGTTTGTGTTCGGGCTGCGCAGTATTTCAATATAAAAGCGAATGAGGAGAATCTAAGCGCTATAGCAGTTCTTTGTACGCTCTAGGTCATTACACATGGGTGGTGGAATCAGAGAAATAAAATGCAGAGTGAGCAACATAATTCATGTTTCAAATCATTTTCTAACAGCATGTAAACACAGTGTGAGTGTCTAACAACAGGGGGGAGGAACCGCATTGAAGGAACAAAGGCCTGGGCTTTGTGTGTGCAGGAATCAGCCGCTAGAGAAGGAGAACTATACAAATGACTTTACCCCTGGCTGTGATATACAGCTCCGGAAAAAATTTAGCCCACTACACCTTCTTCCTTTTCAAAAGAAATCGAAAAAGAAGGTTTTGTGTGAGGACCAGAAGGGTTCAAATTAAGGGACCACTGCAAATTGAACGCTTCTGTTTCTCACTCAAAACTTTACTTTTCAACTTTTTTGGAAAGGAAAGAAAAAGGTGCAGTGGTCTCTTAATGTTTTCCAGAGCTGTATATTCCATGCTTCTTCAATGTTAATATTGGGATTTCAATGTGAATTTGAGTTATTTTGCAGCTCTACTCTGGGCCTGTGTGGCAGCTTTAAAATCCATTATATTAATCACCTTCCTAGAGTCTCAAATGCACTATTTCTGATGACAGCCATATATGCGCTTGTCAACAGTAGTCCATAAAGTAGGAAATATAACACCTTCTGGGTCAAACCTCTTATTCAATGTCTTCTGCTTCTCCCACTGCAGCTCCGGGAGGAGGGAGGGCCAGATGCACTGGCTGAATTGGTTGCCATGGACACACATGGCTGCTTTGTAGCTGATGGAGAAGAGGAGGAGGAGGAGGAGTTGGAAGAGGGGGAGGAGGAGGAAGATGACCAGGAAGATGGTGAAGGAAGCGCCCATGAGAAGGTTAGAGATCACAAATTTACAATTGTCTATATATGAGGTGAAATATTAAAATAAAATAAATGGAATTCAATAAGACTGCCTTGATGAATCTCACCGAGCAATGCAATGCATTGTGGTAACGTGTGTCGGGTGTGATAGGAGGCCTGGCCGACCCAGATGGACGTGGCTTTGCTGGAGGACGTGGCGGAAGACGAGGAGTATGACCCAGACACGGTGTATGGTGAGTGGTGAGCTACACACTGGTTGCCATAGGGACATGAATGTCATTTCATATCAGTCATCTGGAAGTGCATGTTGGATGGACATCATGTCTTCCGTGTGTCATTACAGTGTCACTGACTGACCTCTCTGTCCGTCTCTCAGGCTCTAGTTTTGTGGTTCCCGTGGCTGGGTTCCTCTGTAGACTCTGCCAGCGGTTCTATCACTATGAGTCGGCAGCCTGCCAGTCGCACTGCAAGTCACTGCAACACTTTGAGAACCTCAAGGTTGGTTATCTAATCGTGTTGTGTATGAATGAAGCCACCACACACATCAATAGGTTGGTCCATCTGCTGCTGTCGTCTGTGTTATGGTCTGTTTCTGCCTTTTCCCGTCTATAGAAGTACAGGGCCTTGCGTAGCCAGAAGGAAAGCCCAGTGGAACCTGCTCCTGCAAACATGGATGGAGAGGCAGAGTGTGACAGTAACCACACCGTCTCAGGTTCAAACCGCCTGTCCACAGAGCTCCTGACCAGCCCTTCCATACTGCACCCCACCACCTCCACATCCAGACTGAGGCCCTCAAAATGCTGCCCCGAACCCCAGGAGAACACGCCCTCAGCCTCGTCTTTATCCCAGCAGGACCTCACCACCACCACCAGCAGCAGTAGCCCGACCACCAGCAGCCCTGAGGGGGCCGCTGCCGAAGCCTCCCCAGAGCAGCAGAGCCCAGTAGGGCCAGAGGACAAGGAGGAAACACCAAACCCAGATCTAGCACCAGAGGACGAGTCAGGCTTAGTCACAGCCGAGACAGAAGAAGCAGAGGCAGCTGCTCCAGAGGAGAAGACTGGCAAAGGGAAGGCAAAGGGCTCGTCCAAAAGGAGGTATGGGAGGACAACACGGAGACGATAAAAGAGGGAGGAATCAGTGGAAGATAATATCCAGTACACCCGCTACCCAGGGGTCCCCACCTCCTCTTCTGTGTAACCCAATAGACCAAGATGAAACGACTCAAAACCGGCGATCCTCCATCCTGTGTTTCATAGGTGTTTAGGTGTTGAGTTTTTTAATGACACAACCACGACGTGATACAGGTGTATTTCTAATGGGCATTCATTTAGAACCTGACTGAAGACGAGCACTGTTGGGAAACAAATTTTGGATGTGTGTGTAGCTATCATAAAGTGTTAAAGGGAAGTTCACCCATTTTTATGTGGCCTTATTTCTGTGCTCATTAAGTGATCCCAAACCGTTCTTTTTTTAATTTCATTAACCCCCTCATACATCAGATTTTTTTTTCTGGATCATTTCTTTGTACTAAATAGTATGAAGTAGATTCACAGTACCATATATCCATGTTTAAATTATGCTGTGTACAACAACAATTTGAACAAATAGGGATTTGGGGGTCAGTGTTTCAAACAATTCAGGACAGATGCTATCCAGATTTCGATTCTGATGGGTTTCTAGCTTGCTATTTTTAAGGCGGTGGGGCGAGGGACGGGGTGCTGTTCGGTTGGCTTGACAGCGTGTGGAAAATGTATGTTTTAAACATTTTCAATAAAAAATTAAAATAATTTAAATGAGTTTCATAACATTCTTTGACAATTGTTTTGGTAAAGTGTAATGAAATGAAAGAGAAACTATTTGGGAGAACCACTTAAAGCACAAAGAGTGAAAATAAGGCCATGTATAACAATTGGTGAACTTACCTTTGTAAAATGTTATGTGAAAACAGTCGGTTTCACTTCAATGCATTGTGTTTTAGTTAGCTATCTAACTCAATAGCATATTGTAGCCATTTTTAGGAAGGGAGTGGTGGTGTTTTAGTCTAGGCATTTCCCACAAGGCTAATGAAGCTAGCTTTAGCTTTTAGTAAGACAAAATGTAGCAGCTCTGCTGAAACGAGTGAAGTATTATGTGAGGGGGGGCTTTTATCAAAAATAATTTTCGGAGTGTGGTGGGACTGAAGTAAATGGCTAAAAGTAAACTACTTTTGAATGTTGAGAAATGAAGACTCTTCATTTAATCCTAGATTTGTTGAAGTCCTCTACATTTTACACACTTCAACTGTTCCTTAGGTTTCTTGAGATTAGAGGATTGGTTAGAGTTGGTTTCAGATGGAAAAGGTCCTAACTCCTTGATCGGTTATGCTCAGATACACTGTATGCTGCTGCACTCCCCTTGTCACTACTATTGAAGACATTCTAAGTGTTTAGCTCTTTGATCTCACTGGTATTCCAAGTTGCACACATAAGTTAGAAAATATGTGATATTTTCTTTTCAAAACAGAAAAGATGGTAGATCAGTAGTGTTTCTGCTGTGTTAGGGAGCCGATATAGTAAGCCTTAAGAGTGTAGCTGCTCTTGATCAAGTTTGATACTATTTTATTATAACAATTATCTGTTGGATTAGACAAGACCTAAGACCAGAACACTCCTAGAATAGATCCTCCAGTTTGTTCTAAACAGAGGACAAGTTGACTAGGCCTACCTTGGGCCAGATTATAGGGGCATTTCCAAAGCCTCTAACCCCATTCATATTTTCCAGATTCCCTGAACAGAAAGCAATGTTGCATTAAAAAGCATAGACATCACAGCCCAAACGTTACATTAAAGAGTTGAATAGTTGTGCTTGTTTTCCTTTTTAGCTCTTGTACACTGGGTTAGTAGTCATTTTCATTTAGTAGAATTTTCTGAAAAAGCATTGCATGGTAGAGTTGTCACTGTTAAGCTGGTTACATTAATATCAAGGTTAATAGCAGTAATGACTAACCTTGAGACCTGACTGGGAAATCTTGGGGAAATGAACTGGTCAGTAAGAATGCTTGGCATATGACATTAAGTGACTTCATCCCAGAGACAGTTAATTAGTGTAGCGAACTAGCAGTTAAAGAACCAGGACACCCAGCCTCTGATTTTGATGGGCACCAATGGACGCACAGGGATGATTCACCAGCTAATGGCTCATTTTTAAGAGATGGATAAGACATTTCAAAGAAATTTTAATTAAAAAACACAAATATTTGTTACTACTGTCTGGATGAGAATCTACCTGAATATAGGATAATTAATTTATAGACAAAACGGCAATGAATCAAGTAGTGTAGGAAGCAGTTAAAACCATCTTTTAATGAACATGTAAGGAATTAGTCTTTCCTCAGTGAAACATTCATGGAAAGCTAGGTTCATTATTTTACTTTTAAAGAGCAGATACACATTGGTTTGGATGAAGGTGAGCTCATTTACCTTCTAGTCTATCTGAAAGATTAAGTCCAGAACAAGATGGAAACTGTAATTTAAGTGACATCAAAAAGGCTGTTTTTTTATGTATTTTTATTGAACAATGACAAACAGATGAACAAAAGTGCAGTTAGCAGTCATTTTTGTGTATTTTGGGATTTTTCTTTTCTGTATTGGGATCATTTTAATTTATAATAAAATATTGACAATTGCTTCAGTGATTATTGAACAGAACACATCTGTTTTAAGTAATCAATTATTCAGATGTTGCATTCAACATACTTTTATATCTAATAAGAAAGAACAGGTGAAAAGTTGAACACAAACAGTAGAAAACATGTTTCCTTGTCAGAAAAAAAGAATCGACCAATCCAAGATCGGGGGCATTTGCACATTGCACATGATTACAGTTCCATCTCCAGTACAGCAGCAATTTCTGAAGAAAACATTGTGCAGATTTACTGGCCCATTGAACTATGTTGTGTGCTGTAAAATTCCTTCATCTTCATTCATTGTTGCCACTGAGGACTGTAAAGGTAGCTAACCAAAAAAAGGTTATGCATAGTACTTGTAGTGGATGTGTTGGCATAAATCACACAGAACACAGTTTTGCTTCTAGCTCATTAACTTCCCTTCAGAGAAACCATGTTGTGATTTCAACAGCAGAGTATACAGTGATGTGAAAAGTACACCCCTTGCAAAGTTCTTTTTGGTACATATTGGGAAACCGGATTTGTGATCTTAACATCAACACTACTGACAGAGGTAACCAAAGTTAACAAATGATTATACTTTGCAATCATTCATCAAAAATGTATAGGGATGCATTTTAATAATACAAAAAAAATTGTATACCCCTATCTTCAAAAACTGGTGTCATCCCCTTAGGCTGAAATCACTTCATGTAGCTGGTTTTGTAACTGTCTCTAACATCGACTAGGAGGAATTTCTGCCCACTCGTTACAGTACTGCTTCCATTCTTATATCCGAGGGCTTTCTTGCGTTCATGGCCCGCTGCAACCCCCCTGACAGAATTTTGATAGGACTGAGATTGGGCTTTGACTCTGACATTCCCTAACATTCTACTTATTGATCTTGAGCAATTCTGGTGTTGCTTTGCTTGTGTGTTTAAGGTAATTGTCATGTTGCAAGATTCATGTTCAGTACAGCTTTTTGAAAAAATGGCCCATCGTTCTCTTCCAGAATTTTGTGCTACAATATGCAATTTATGACTGACTCAGTGGCAAGCTGGCCAGAACCAGAGGTAGAAAAGCAGCCCCTAATCTCAGTGTCATCGTCTCAATACTTTACAGTTGGTACTAAGTACTTCTGTTCAAAGCCAGTCTCCCTTTTTTTAACATGACATCTGGCATTGCAGCCAAACAATTCTACCTTTGACCCATTCATCCAGAGAACACATTTTACCAGTAGTTTTGGTCTTCACTCAGGTTTTGTCCTGCAAACCACAGCAGTGCCTTTTGTTTTTTAGAACAATCTTCATCCTTCCATGTAGGCCAGGTTTTTCAAGTCTCTGACAGTTTAGTCACACATGCCTTAAAGTCATAATTTTTATGTTAAGGTAGGGGTGTACTTACTGTTTTCACATCAGGAATGTGTATTACAATGTATTTTTATTTTATAAATGGTTTTAACGTTAACTATTTTTGTGATTTGTTAAATCGGATGGGCTTATTCACATGAAGTTATTCACATGACCTTGAATACAATTAGGATTCAGTGGCAGAGGACAACTTATAATGAAATGGAGTAGTATCAAACACAAAAGTGTGTGATGTGCTTGAACCATACCATCTGTTCGTTTCCAGACCGTCCTCCCCAAATAAGAGGCCATCGGCCACCTGTGTTCAGTGGAAGTTCCATAAGCACTACAAGGGACATAAGGACAAACATAATTCACACTTAAGAGTCAACGCACCGCACAAGAACACTAAAGATGCTCATAGACATAGGTGGAATTGTTGTTAGCTTGAATGACAAGACCTCTAGCAGTTAAGCTTTGTCCTCGCACTCTCCCTCTGCACCATTCTCCCCTTCAGTGTCTGCAGAATCTTTGTCTGGGGATGCTTCCTCCACTCCTGGGGGTAAAGCGCTGCTCAGTTGAACTTTAAACTCCTGTCTGGCCTGCCGGTTAGACTCCAACAATTCATGTAGTTTTCCATTCAGAGAGTCATTGCGTTCCTCCAGGTCATCCAGGCAGGAGTTAATTTGATCCAACATAGTGTTGATGGCTGCATACTCTGCCAAAGGAGAGTGATATGTGAACAGAGACGATGTCCTAGACAAATACAGACATCCTATTGGCTTACCTACACAGCTGTAAATGACCACACATACACAAGGTTTTGCCACATTTCAGAAAACTCTGAACTGGGGATTCAGAAATCTCAGATTTCTCACATCCTACCATTCCAAGCTGTTTTGAAAGCAGTATAGCCACTATTAGGCGCAGACAAACAGAATTATAAACCCATTGATTTGAAACCTGAATGCAGATTTGCTGAAAACTAGTATAAATGACAGTATTACATGGGTATGCATCACATAACTTGTTCTAGTTGCTGATAACATAATATTTGCTTTAGAAGTGTTATGTTAGACACATCACATCACCATCTGCCTTTCTGGTTAATTTTATTTTTATAATCACAGGAGCAGAGGTTATGCTTCCAAGTGGGGCAGTGGTGCTTTCCAGACAGACAAATTGGCAACTGGGAACCACAGGTACAATCATGTTGTAACTGATCTGCAGGTTGTTAACTCAGACCTCTAGCATGTGGCCCAAATTGAAATTCCAAGTTGGATTAGAATCAGCTTTATTCGCCAGGTATGTGTACACATACGAGATTTTGACTTATACAGACTCACGATGTGCTCACTCATAAAAGACAAATGCCACTCAACCAGAGTCACCGACTGCAATATACAGTACACATAAATACACAAAATAAACCAAACAACAATTTTGTAAGATTAGTGAGAAAGATATGCAATGAGCAGGGTATAAAGGGTGCTGGAAATAAATATTATTGCGCAGGTATCATTATTTAAATAATGACAGTGGATGATGATTATTCACGACGATAGTCTTAGTCGGTTGAGTTCCTGGTTTTCATTTCTGCACTGAAGTAGGAGGGTTCTGTTACGAACTTGGCATGTGATGACCTCTGAAATAAAGCAGTATTACCTTCTTCGCTGAATTCATCTTCATTATCGATGATGCTTTCATCTATTGGGATTGTCGGATCTCCATTCGGTCCAGACATAGTTACGTAGAATTACCTAACTACACTAAAAATGACTCAGAATACTGATGCGTTAGCTACCAGCTACTCCAGCAGCGAAGCGTGACAGTATCAGACGCAAATTGACTTTATACGGTCATCACCAGTGCAGTCGACATAACCAGAGGTTCTAATACCATAAAAGACAGTGATGAAAAACAATAACCTAAAACTTACTTCAATTATTATGCACAAACTGTTTTTTGTTGGCCTCTGTAATCCCTCAAACATATAAGCACTGCGTCAGCTGACTAACAAAAACAAAAGCTGCCGGATAAGATGCCTTTGCGCAATGTCCAAAAATGTGGCTTTACAAATACTACTAGATATTCAATATGTGGCCTGGTAATTGTTGTTATTATTATTATTTATAATATGTCAGTCTATAACAAAATATATATTTTGTGATTAGATATTGACTTTGAAATAATGATCATGTGTAGATCAATTCTTTCATTTTTTACTATTCGATTTCGTGAACTAAAATGTAAGATTTGTATTGATATTTATGAATAAAATAAAATAATTGTTACTCCTTTCCTTTTAATCGGACGACCCAAGCAGAGAGAATTTTAGATTGATTGGAAATCAATGAGCGTTTTCATTGGGCCACGCGTTGCATTGTGGGTAATTATAGTACAAGGTGTTGAAAACCCAAAAATAACAACAATTCCGTGAAGCACAACTCCAGACATTTTCTCCAATATCTCGGAAAGTTGCTATTTTGTAACACAGTATCGTTTTTAATCTTGCAATTACGTACTTTTGAAATAAATGTGCAATTTTGCATATGGATTTCTATAAGGGACTTCGTAAAGTTTAATTTAACAAGGGCTTTCCCAACCATGAAAACGTAATAGTTAATTGTCCGATGTTATAAAAACTTTCGCGAAACGCGTTTCTTTATCGTATCGGCTTGTTTGGTCAATCATAGTTCATGGAGATTCAAATCTCCACCTTTTATTACGTATCTGACCCTGGTCCTCAGTCACATCTTGAGGAACAAATACGCCTGCGTACCTCGTACCCACGTGTATCGGATTCATACCAGACAGGAAAGCAATAAGAACTGATGTTGCTAGCAAAAAACAGTAGCCCCTTGATTAATCAGCCATGGAGGACCTACCTTCAGATATCAAAGTTTTCCTTATGAATCACCCCTTTCTTGAACTTACGAACGACGGCAAAAAGGTTAGAAGAATTTTCACTACTTATAAACATGCCAGCTAACGTGGCTTTCTTTTTATGACACGCTGCGCGGCTACCTTCAGCTGTGTCAAATGGCTGGCTGTTCTCGCGTTTGATGTGATTTAGCTACAATGTTTTATAACAGCGTTTTGTTTCACCCGTTTTTTCCAGATCAAGTGCACACTCAACGGACATGATTTTCCTTGCAACCTCACAGAGCTTCAGAACTTCACAAAAGGGAAGAAATATCAGAAGTTGAGTTCTACTGCAGAATTCAACTACAGCCAATATGAACCACATGTAGTACCCAGCTCTAAACAACCGTACGTATACCCAAAATTGAAAACGCATCGGTTTACTAGAGATTGAAGGGGTAATATATCCAAAATCTTCATATTGAAGATGTGTGTGTATATTTATTTATTATTCTTTCAATATATATGTGTATATATAATATTTGTGAAGTAATGCAAGCGTCTTACAACTTGATATCCCCCACATCCTGTGAGCAGTATATATTTAATGCTTTGCGACACCTATTTCACGGACGGACCGCTTAAAGTCATTGTAGAATTTGTCACTCACTGATGGAAGATGGGCTTTCACCAAATTGTTTAGAGTATTCTAAATGTGTCTTTGGGTGTATTGCCCCTTTAATGGGGACGGAGAGTTTCAAGCATTACCTACAGGTGGCTGAGTGTATTTAACTCAGTGTTATGTGGAGTTGAGTGACAATTTATTTTTGAGTGGATTTTTGTTTACTTGACATGTTGGTTTTCTATAACCACCTGCACTGGACAAAAACACAAATCTTTGGATGAATCGAGAACACAGATTGTATTGTCAAAACCTGGTTGGTTAAACATTCTTTGAACTAACTGTATAGCAACCTCTTGAACTTTAACTGGAAGCATCACAGGTCAAAGTGTGCTATTAGTGTCTATAGTCAACTCAAATACTGTACCCCAAGGCTGAATATTTACATACATCTGTCTCCAGACCCATCCTTAGGCAATCCCACTAGTGCAACCAATTCAGTGTGTTTACAGGGCTTCTGTTACCTGGTACATGTCTACTATTTTGACTAAAATTTATGTAATTTATTTTTGTTACTGACCAATTTTCTTTTTCAATTGCTTACCTACAGCAATCACCTGTTCTGCAAGTTGACGCTCAGACACATAAACCGCCTACCACACCATGTCTCACGGCATGTCAATGGGAAACGCTTCCAAAAAGCAAAGAGAAAATGTCAGTACGTTGGCCCACAATATACTGACTCCATCCTGTATTCAAATGTTGATCCTTCCTTTTTACTAAATGTTTTGGTAGGGTTTGTAAGCTTTTGCTTGACATTTTAGTCATTTTGCAGATGTTATTATCCAAAGAAATCTAGTCAGTTAATCTGCATTCTGCACTTGACTTTTTCCAGGGATATCCTTAGAATTTATCAGATATTTATGTTTATGAAATAGAACTACCTGATACACCAGTGATGATATTCACCACCGTTAAGCAAGATGTTATTATCTCTTCTAGATGAGGAGTGTGTGCAACAGGGGGTGGAATACATTCCAGCCAGCCTCCAACAAAAGAAGGCCAGAGATTGGGATGGGGAGAGGGGCCGCCACACCAACCGGGGAAGTGGAGCCTGGGCTCCTGAATCCAGTGACAATGGTGGCAGTGACTCAGAGGATAGCATGAGTGACCTGTACCCATGTTAGTGCCTTAGTCGTTTAATACTTAACACAGTCAGTGGTTATTGCTGCGGATAAGTACTTCCTTGATGGGAATTTCAAGTTCTCTTTTGATCTGTACACTTTCTTCCTGGAAGGTGACATTTGATCATAGCCTTGCTCTTTCCATACAGCCTCTTTCTTTACTCTGAAAAATGAGGCAGAGGGTATGGAAGTGGAAAAGGAGGATGACTTTCAAACGGATAATGAGGATGAGATGGAGGTTGATAAACGAGCAACACAGAAACGGAAGAAGGTCAGTCATCTAGATCCTTACAAAACTGTTTTTCCGGAAATAGTGTTCATTGGTGTTTCACCTAAACAAGTCTGAATGTGGTTATATTACTGAACTTTAACAAAACTGTTTGTTTTTTGCAGGTTCAGGCTGGTGGTTTAAAGAAGAAATGTAAGAATCATACCTGGAAGAGAAAAGGTTTAAAGACAAATGTTAATTTAAAGAATGGAAAATAAAATATGACTATTTCATGCTGTCTTTTTGTGGCCTTAACCTCTGGGATCACTTCATCAACGTACCTCCTGTTACTTATTAGTTCTCACTTTACCCCAGATGACAGCATCTTTGGGTGTTTTTTACTTGGCCAGGGATATATTTTTGTTAGATTTTATGTCGTTGGAGGGATTACACCAAACTCAGTTTACCAGGCACTGCAATGTAGTGTACCTTGACTCACTGCAAGGTCAGTTCATTTCCACTCTGGCTTATGACAGAAATCCTGTCTGGATCAGTCCAATCGCGCAAAATACTCAGAATGTGGGATGTTTTATGGTGCCGCTCGGCTGTTCCTTCGCCGTAACAATATTTGTAGTCATGCTTTTTAATTAGAACCGGTTCCCTCACCATATCAGGTACTGAAAGGTTAAGGGTCCATTATCTTTATTGGAAAATGAAAGCTCAGTCAAATCGCATCTATTGACTCTATTTGAACAATTAGTCAGTCTTTTGATGCTCAGTGTTTCTTCTCACTCTACCTTAGAGTCAACACTTCAGAAAATGTACTTATGATCTGTCGTAGACTGATCACTTCAGAATGATTTTATCACCCTAAGTGAGCAAACACCTCAGAGAATTCAATTTTCTTCCCACCTTGGTAAACACCAGTACCACAGGCCAAGCACACACTCAGTGACAACTGCGTTGACCTCTTTCTCAGCTGCCTACAAGGAACCCGGACAGGGAACTGATTACATCCCATGGTCTTAAGTTTCGATGGAGTACGCAGTTAGGCTCACTGGCTACTATCACTAAACAAATGGGTCTGAGTCTCAGAGGCAGATTACGATCAAGCATTTGACTGTCATACACACAGAAACAGGGAGACAGTTCTGATAAATTCCTACCTTTATTAAGAGGAGTCAATCACCAGTACAGACAGCGTTGGGTTCCAGGTGAATCCCATAGCCAAGGGAGAGATCACAGCTCTTCTCGAGTCTTCCATAGATCCCCTGCTACGGAATTCTCTATGTCCCTTATATATAGATTTTTTATTCATTGTTTGGAGGTATACATTTTAAATACTTTTTCAATGATTGGTTTATTATTATCACATGACCTATACCTCATCTCCCATTGTCCTTATTTTGGGTCTATGTAAGCTCTACCCATTTCTTCACAGAGCCCTCTGAATGTTTTCTGTTTTACCTCCAGTCATCGGCTGGTTCATAGAATAATTCCAGAGGGAAGGAGGTAGTTTGACTTCTTATCTGTTTCAGGCCCTGTTGTAGATGCTGTTCCTGGTACCCTTGGCTCACATTATATACACTGCTCTTTTTCTCAGCACTCCCTTGTACATTTTTTTGATCTGTTCCTCCTGTATGAGTTTAGGTGCTAACCTGGTAAAGGGTGCTCAGCAGTTTTGTTGTCCTAGTGTACATGTCAATACTGGTAGCATGAGGCAGTACCTGTAGCCCATTCAGGTAGGCAGTCCTGCTCCACCAGGATAGTGCATCCACATGTGCTGTCTCAAGAAGGTTTGCCCCTAGTAAAGTCTCAAGAGCATGGAGGAGATACCAGGAGACAGGCAGTTACACAAGAAGAGCTGAACAGGGCTGAAGAAGGGCATCAACCCAGCAGCAGCACTGGTATTTGTTCTTTTGGGTGACGAGGAACTAGATGAGCACAGCCACAGCCCTGCAAAAGGGCCTCCAGCAAGCTAGTGATGTGAATGTTTCTAACTAAGCTGTCAGAAACAGACTCCATGCGGGTGGCATGAGGGCCAGACGTCCTCTAGTTGGACCTGTGCTCACAGCCCATCACCGTGCAGCAATCACAGATGAGAGCAGGTTCACACTGCGCACGTGACACATGAAAAGAGTTGAGATGCCATGGTGAACATTACGCTGACTACAACATCATCCATTATGACCGGTTTGGCGAAGGATCAGTGGAGGCATATGCTTTGAGGGTCACACAGACCTCCACGTGCTAGCCAACGGTACCCTGACTGCTGTTAGGTACTGAAATGAAATTCTCAGACCCTCTGCTGGTGCAGATTAATGCCTGGCCTCATGTGGCCAGAGTGTGTAGGCGGTTCCTGGATGACAGAGATATTGATGCCATTGACTGCCATGCCCTCAAGTTCCCCAGACCTGAATCCAATTGAAAACCTCTGGGACATTATGTATTGGTGGATCTGATGCCACCAAGTAGCACTGATGCCCATTGAGACCCCTGAGGACACCATCTACCATCTCATCAGGCGCATGCCCAGATGTTGTCGGGAGTGCATACAGACACATGGGGGTCATACACACTACTGAGTCACATGATTTGCCGTTTCACTTTGATTTTTGGTGTAAGCTTGAATCCAGCCCTCAATCGGTTGGAGATTTTGGTGTCCCTCGACTGTTATGTCATTATGTTCTCTAGGAATAACACAATGTAAATATTTTGATTTGTAATATATTTTGTTCGAGACCCAATTTGTGACTAAGTATTTTTATGTCTCTGGTGTATTCATTTTTCCAAAACATTATAGTTGCAAAACACTCTATTGGATATGCTGGTAGTTCTTATTGAATTTGGCCAATATAGACCCTGCATTCAGAAATGCAGGGGGGGTAGTTTTCTGAATGGATTAACAAATCTGATGATTGAATGTTCGAATTGGGGGGTTCTAAATTATCAATTCAGTGATTATAACAACATGCATATAGACCAACCCACTACCAGGCTCACCTATAACATGTGTTTAGAGGTACTATCTGTCATGGCTAGAAAGTGTCTGCGGCTCAAACTTGTAACTGAAATGATCTAGGTTGGGACATGGATTTAGTCAAATAAATTCCAGTAGTGTAAAGGTTAAACATTTTTCATACATTATCAATATGAATTCGCTTACAATAACTGCAATATGTGCGTACATTTAGACTGAGAGGTTTCGAGGTACCTTTCACACCGTATACTCAGTGAGTCAGGCGGGGGAAAGAAACTTTCACACCGTATACTCAGTGAGTCAGGCGGGGGAAAGAAACTACAGCGTTGAGCAGCTCGCAGAACAAGACGGAGATTCTGCAGACTAGCATTCTTGTTCTTTAACAACTGGGACGGTGGCTGTGTCCGAGAATATCAAACAACTGCAGATGGCCTCTGACTGATCTAGAAATAATATTTAATCGTAAACATCAGATCATTATATATATTATCTTTTAGATAAGTCACTCATAATTTATAAACGGAACATTGCTTGTTGGATCCTTTCGAACAGATCAATACATTTCAAGGAGGAATTCATTGTAAACCGACATGATTTGGTTATAGTTTACATCACATACGTATCGATGTCGAACACACCCTATATCTTTCGGCTTTCATTTGTCGCACAGAGTATGACGTAGAAGGAACTAAAGAGGATATCTCTCCACATGTCTTGTGTATATTTGTAGCTCATAATTTCGAATAAACAACCCTCATCAGATTCTATCAGGGTAAGTCTGCTTTTATCTTTCTTCTCAACACTGCTACAATTAGGCAAAACTGCGTTTTCAATGTATGGTTGTTACCTTCTAGCTAGCTGGTCACAGCAACGTCAACAAACAAATGGGGGAGGGATCACACAAAGGCCGTTTATTAATCATGTAAATTGTATTCACATAATGTCTATACTTAGTTTGATGTTTATTGTTGTAAAAGATCGGTTTTGAAATCTATTCAAAACTAAAATTGCTTTCGCTTTTCGGCTATTCCATTGCCAATGGTAAAATATTAGCTTTAAGCCTTGTGTTATTATCGTAGCTAGCCACACATACAAAAATATGTGCTTAATGATGATTCATTTTAATGACATGTTATGCTCATATGGCTATGTATTCGTTATTGTTATAGGAGAGCCATCAATATCAGCCCAACCACTCAGCTGCTAAATTGAGATAATTGGCAGAAGGCTCCTTAAGATCATTGCTCACGTAAACAACTGTTGGCCATGGCAACTTCATCCCCAAGGTTTACGTGGTGTGACTGTCGTAAACATAAAATTCTTGTCAAAGACACCCATGAGCTGTGCTTGCATTGTCTGGGGATCCAACACGCCAAGGAGGCTGTGCTTGAGTATGGTAAATGCCCCCACTGTGCCAAGATGGACTGGAGCACTTGTATCAACCGCCTTACCAAAGTTCAGGAGATAATGCACCGTGAGAGCCAGCAGAAAAAGCATGAGGCAGCACAGTCTGAAGTTCAGCCCATGCCTGAGACCACCTCAGCTCCCATTAAGGAACCAAAACCTGAGGAGAATACACTCCCCACTCTGCCATCACCTCGGCTCTCTACTTCCACACAAGCTCATTCGTCTACCATGCCAGTATTGTTCACTATCCTTTCACCGCCCCCAGCACAGATAGGGGCCAATTCCAGCACCCCAAACGGCACTTTCATCTCACAACTAGCTATTCAGCAATCGGCTGACTCCACCCCATCAATGAGCCAACCAGGTTCCCAGATGCTGAATTCCAGCTCCCGTAAACGTCACTATTTCTCATCCTGCCACGCAACCTGCTCCAAGCACTCCAAACGGAGCCACACTAGTCACCGCCGAAGACGCTCTCCCTCTTCCTCATCTTCCTCCTACTGGACATCAGATGAAGATGACTTCTGTTCCTCTGGGAAGGGAAGGAGGTCTCAGAGAGAGTCGCAGCAGACTGTTCACTCAGAGAGGAGACACCGGGAGTTGGTGGAGGTGGTTCAACAGAGGCTAGAGGCCCAACAAAAGGCAGTCCAGCTACAATGGTCCCTTCTAGAGAAGCGAATTGATGCTCTGGAGAGGAGAGGTGCAGAGGCTGTTGTGTCATTTCCCACACCAGCACAAACAATAAACATTCAAACCTGTATCCCTCAGACATCCACATCTCAGGAAAATGAGCAAAGAGACATGTCTGGCTCTGTTCGTGACCAGCTTGGGACGGAATCTATCTCCTGTACCATTGTGAAGCAAGAAGAGGAGCCTTCTTCTATCTCATCAGCCCTGAGACCTCTCAGTGATGGAGATGAGGAAGAGGAAGATGCCTCTCAGTCAACTGAGAGTCCTCTGTCTAAGCAGGACTTCCTGGCTGCTAAGGAGCTTCAGAGCCTCATAGCACGAGCCGCCAAGTATCTTGGCATAGACTTCCCTAGCACACCAACCGGTCCCAGCCCCTCTGACCCCACAATGGTGCAAGAGTTTGAAGACCTGGTCCAGAGCTCTTGGGCAAACCCTGCCAGTTCAAAGCCGTTCAGGGAGCTGTTCTCAAAGATGTACAGGCTTCATGACTGCCAGTCTCCAGCCTACAACCAGATGCCCCAGGTCAATGGCTTTATGTCAGCCATATTCCAAGCGGTAAAGCCCACTGAGAACAAGGAGGCGCCAGTGCCGGCTGAGCGATGGCGGTTCACTGAGACTCTAGTAGAGAGGATGTACCAGACTGCTGGCATGCTTGCAAAGACCGCCAACTACTTGCGATACCTGTCTGACTACCAGAGGAGGTTGCTGCTTGACATTTCTGAGGATCATCCAGCCCAGAGTTTTGTGTCTGTCCTAAATGAGCTGAAACTTATTGGCCAGTACACACTTCAGCTGTCCTACCACCAGGCTGAACTGTCAGGAAGGGTCATGGCCGCTTCTGTAGCCATCCGACGACAGGTCTGGATGGCCAAGACCAACTACACAGACTCTCTGAAAGCAACTGTAGCTGACCTTCCATTTGTAGTCAGTCATACTTTTGGGGTCAGCTCAGCCTCAGGCCCTAGCTCATCTGGAACTGTCTGTAAACGGGAACAACTATAAATGTTTATTTTTGCAGGTGTAAAACATGCAGGAAATATTCACTTTTGCTTGTCCTGAATTGGGATAATACCACTAAATGGTTCAGTTGCAGATATGAAAATAGGGAAATATTCTCTATAGTCGTATTCCAGTCAGATGAACCTTATGAACTTTATTTTTGGAATTTGTCTTTACTGCATTATACAATGTATGACTATCTGGCAACATTATTATTAGTAGTATATCTTTTTTAACATTTTAAAGATTGTTTTGAAATATGTTTCATTAATATCTAATAAGATATCATGCATTATTGGATGTCCACTACCTCACACTTCTGCTGAAATTCTGTTATTGCATAAAGTGTAATACAAGTTGACCAATATAATCCACTGGTTTTGTATTTAATCAATGTTTTTCCCTTACAGATGTATAGAATTGACAGACTTTATGCCGGACTGCATTAGTTTTGAGAACCGTGGAGTTTGGACTAATTGGTTTAACAAGGGCAACAACATTAATTCCTTCTAATCACGGGTCCGCCGAACTAGGCATACCTGAGGCATATACTACGAAGCAAATTCAACATGCTCAGGACTCCTTTTCATCAGCTGGCTTCTCTAAGTCTCACAACCACAGTCCCGCATAAGTGGCGTCACAGCAGTTGTTATCAATCTGCTGAATCAACCCAGGTTTTCCCAATTTAGTGACAAGTGTTCACATAAAATGGGTGGTGTTTGCACCAAATGACCGATTGAAACCGTGAACAAGTCTACCAGAGATTAATGAAGAATATAAAATTATAATCCAGGTTGAAAGAAACCGTTGCTACTGCCAAAAGCAAGTATAGCAGGCAAATAATGCCTCAGTGCAAATGTGTGACAATGCTCTAACTATAAAATGAAACTATAAAATGTTGCACTCCAATAAATGTATGTGTTGCTTAGATTAATTCTTATAGCCTGTAAGACCATTTTTGCAGTATTATTTCAGTTGCAACCCTGGCAGTGTTAAGAGTCTTGGGATCAAATAAAAATATATATATAATAAGTGAAAAAGTGAAACAATGTGCATTTGAATGAACTCCGTGTTGGGGAGTTCTGCGTACGAACGTTTCTAACTAAATTCTGGCGTATGTGGAAATCCTACGATTTGCGCGCTCACAAAATCATTGGGATTTATCAAGCTGGCGTACGCAACACATACGCATGCTTCCGTTGATAAATCAGACCCATAATCTACTTCTGCGTACGTGAACGATTTTACATTCTCCGCCCAAAGAAAGACAACAATTACTCATATGCGGTATCCAAATAAGCCCTATTTTGGAGACCGGTCAGAAAAAACTTACAAGAAAACACATTTCCCATAATGTGAACTTCAAATAATACGATCTGATATACAATCTAAAAACGTTCCATTTTTCGAAACGTATAAAATATCCCGACGAGGAGTCATACATTTTCCCGCATTGCAAGAAGTGGCTGTTAATAAATTGAAGTGGTCAGAGATCAGTCAAGGTGGACGCGAGAAAGTGATTTGCTGTACTCTTAGCCCGTGTCCAAATTACAGGAGATGGCGGAAGTGTGACAGATATTTTCGCAATTGACTAGCAAATCCATAGGCGGGAATCCCGGGGGGGGGGGCAGGGGGGATGATGACGCCCCATCCTGGAGTAAACTATGATTCTTATAACAATAAGACCCAATAACAGCACTTGTCCTGAATATAGACACTTAATAGCGAGTTTAATTTTTTTTAAATGCTCTTGAGAAAATGTTATGTAATTGTCCCCTCCAAACTCGATTGGACAAGTCCTAGATGGGGACACCTACATTTCGCTGTGGGATGGTTGCAGTAAATGATTATTTGCAACTAGGCTAATCATAACCTTTTTGAGGTTTGCGCTGAACTGAATCACCATGGTGACATTGACAACTATTGACGGCCATACGAGGTTTCATTACCGTTCTTCTAGCAGCAGGATATTATGCCAGCAGCGCTAAATGAGAATTTTCTTTTTTCAAAATAAAAGCTACCAGTTTTTACAGACCAGATTGTTAACCATGTTGCCATATAAATGTCAATGATGGCTTTTATTGTGATAAAGAAAATCTCATCGCTGACAGCATAATTTCCTGCTAAAATAAAGCTAATGACTACCCATAGTTGTACCTGAAGTTGGCTCGCTTACCCCGAATCTTGCTTCGTAATATAGGCCCTAGTACCCTTGTTTTTATAGGAATTAGACCCTCCTCATAGTGCATAACTATTAGATTCAGTTTGCTCCATTTTAGGATTGAGTCACTTTTAAACATGTTAGTATTTTGCAATGCTTCATGATACAGTACACTAGATTGTTGGGTAATGTCAACTTGTCTACTTGTATGTTTATATGGCCAATTCAGTAAACAATGCAAAATGACGAACCCCCTGGAACAGTATACGTGGCATACAGCCGTCCGTAGACGTTGAGTGGGTGGGGGTCGGTGTCCGCGACGCGAAGCATTGTGGGGCGGAGGCGGCCTTTTCTCTTTTGAGACAGGCAGGAATTGCTGAAGTAGATATCAAAGGCAGGGCACTTGTAAATTATTAAAGTTTTCTTTGACATTGATAACGTAGCTGTAACCCTAAGCCTCCGTTTCGGAAGATATGGGGCAGGAGGAGCTCATGAGTCAAGCTGAAGATGTGGCGGACCAGGTAACTTCGATGTTTCACATGGAGCAAAGTTGATAAATGGCTGGTAAATAGCTGATAGCCAGCTAGACTGCTACAGATTCCAAGAGAACGTAGGTTTTAAATAGCTAGACTCAGCTGCTTCAGGTAGTGACTGCACTTGCTGATTCGCCTGCTGGCTCGTGTGCACAACTAACTAGCTAGCGACCCACATGCTTAGCTAACTATCGTTGACGGTAGTTCGGTCCAGTATTGTACATGATTTGTGGATTAAGAAAAGTTAGCTCTCACCATCCTGTAACAAATCACTGTGTGGTAGTATAAAACGGCATACATTTGAGATTAGTCTGCTAGTTAGTTCAGTAACTAGTAACTTACTGTACTGTAGTTAACCAAATTTGGCAAGCTAGCCACCCTATTAATCAGTCCTTTCGAATCTCGAATGTCCGGTTTTCTAGCGTTTTGCTATTAACATTGAGTATCAAACTATAGTTTGCAAACGTAACTCAACATTCTGTTGATTGTTTTGTTTGACAAATGTTCATTGTTTTTGTAGCCGGCTAAACTACTGCACGCTGTCAGTAACGATTCAGATGGATGCCTCACTGCAGTCTTGTTTGGTTATGACAGTATAATGTAATTTACAGTATTATTCAAATCTTGAAGTCTGAAATTATAATATAATTGCTCAATAGTTGATTTTATATGCCATTGACATGGAAGGCTTTTACCTGATTGTGTTTAATATGATTGTGTGTGTGTGTGTGTGTGTGTGTGTGTGTGTGTGTGTGTGTGTTAAACAAGCTGAAAATTGTAACATATGTTCTTGTATGCTCCGCTGTATAGGTTTATCTGGTACTGCACCATCTTGTTTTGTGGATGAAATTACAAACCCCTTGAACCATGTCGAGAACTCTAGTGTTCAGATTAGAGCTCCTACACAGATTAGACCAGATTTCATTACTGCCAACCAAATATGGTTTATTGTAGGCCTGGTCTGCACTACAATTACAACTTTTTATAAAGCACTGCTGAAAATTCAAATTTCACATTAATATATGCAAGCAAACAGTCCTGGAGCTGGTTTGTCAAACGTATATTACATTGTGGATACAGGTCAATTTGTTTTTGTTCAGGTTGGGGCAGTTTATTTCATACATGCTCTGCTTTCAAAGGCCAATAAGCAGTCACATGAGACAGTGCCTTGCAGGAGGATACAGACCCTTAGATTCAGTCATTTGATAATTATTCAGTCCCTTTTTTTCCAGGTTAAATTAGATTAGAATCCCAAACAGAAAGGCAAGTTAGGTGAACGAAATAGTGGGTCACATTATTGTTATTCTAAATGACTATCATTCTAGCCCAATTCAGAATATATTATATATTGAATTTCCAATACCGATTTAACTGCAAACATGGATATTTTTCAAAACCCTCAGTAGGAAGGACTGTGATTTAAAGACAAGCCTGTAGAAAATACATAGCAATGCCACCGAAGTACATCACTGGTTGTGTCTGCCAGGGCACATGTAAAGCGATGGATGTCTGTAGAAGCATCTAGAGCTGTTTCCGCCCTGAGAATGGCAAGTTATCACAATTTAAGTGATTCTCCACATGGGTTTAATAGTTGGAGCTTGTGGGATAGGCGATTGCATTTCGGAGGTAGAGAAGTTCGGGTTTTCATGTATTACCTTTTCAAGGATGTACTGTGAGTACAAGAATTCTGGCAAAACATCTAACTTAAAACAACAGTGTGGCCGTAAAAAGGCCTACCAAGGATTAGACTGGTGTACCAGTTTTTCTGGCAGTTCAGTGTGTGGAAACGCTGCTGCCAATTGCTGTTTTGTTGTGGTCTACTGGATGTTGAATGAGCTTTCAGAAATTTGTGAAGGGAGCGCTGAGTGGTAAAGTGATCTGAAGTGAGGCATTTTCCAACCTCTCCTTTGGGACTGGCAGCTGTTCCCAAAGGAATGTTTTTAGAGCCTTCCGGAACTCGTGCACCTGATTCAACTAATTATCACTTGCTTTAAGAGATGCATCAGATGAGCTGGTGCAGGGCTACTATAAAACTGTGAAATGTCTGCCAGATTAGTTTTGAGAATCACTGGTCTGACTCGTGATGGCCATTTGAAGCTTCATTACTGTTCTTCAAGCAGCAGGATATTATGCTGCCAGTGCTAACTCAGATTTTGTTTTTCAGAATAAACGCCATATTTGAACTATAAGGCAATATAATTAACAATTTGGTCATTACATTTTATTTAATGTCTGTTCCAATGTTGTTTTTCTGTTCTATTTTACTGACTAGATTGTTACAGTGGGGCAAAAAAGTATTTAGTCAGCCATCAATTGTGCAAGTTCTCCCACTTAAAAAGATGAGAGAGGCCTGTAATTTTCATTATAGGTACACTTCAATTATGAGAGACAAAATGAGAAAAAAACAGCGAATCACATTGTAGGATTTTTAATGAATTTATTGGTAAATTATGGTGGAAAAAAATGAATTTGAGTGCTGCCAGCATAATATCCTGCTGCTAAAATGACACTAATGAAGCCTTGTTTGGCCAAAACTAGGTATGAGTAACTGCCTTGCAGGCCATCTGGGTCATGTCCACTAGGAGTTTAGGTTGGTGACAGCATACCAACAGTGCCCATGGGTCCCACTGGAGGTGCAAATTGACTCACTGAATACATAGTAATTTGTGTACTTTTTCTGTTGCTCCCAGTTCTTACGGGTGACGAAGCAGTACCTGCCACACCTGGCTCGGCTGTGTCTAATCAGTACCTTCCTGGAAGATGGGATTCGCATGTGGTTCCAGTGGAATGAGCAGAGAGACTACATTGAAGCCACGTGGAGCTGTGGCTACTTTCTGGCCACGTGCTTTGTGCTGCTCAACCTGACAGGACAACTTGGTGAGTAAGGCTGGGATCATGAATGTATAGAACGGTTGTAAATATATGGTGCTTTTATTCATCTGCTAATAGCTGAGGCCTGGTCATTTGGAAGAGAGTCTAGAGACGGAGGGTGCACATGCACATTGTTGTTATGGTCCTTGCTTGTGAGGCATCACTGATGCCTAGAACCCTCTAGCAATCGACAAAAGGACAAGAAGTTAGGATCTGGTAAGCTAGGGTTATAGTGCAGGGTTTCCTATTCTGTGGGTCGTGCTCAGAGTGCACATTGGGTGTATTTGGGTGCTGAGTTGTGAGAATGAATGAAGAATTACTTACTGTTTGCGGATTAATTGGATGCAGGACACATTTTCACCTGGATACCTTTACATCTCTCATTCTTAACTGCTGACAGTACATGGTTTACATGATAGATAGGGGTTTCATTTTCAACCCATGCTTCAGAATAATTAGTAAGAGACATTTACCCCTGCCCACCACCACCACTTACACCACATGGCCAAAAGTATGAGGACTTGGCTATTTCTTGGCTATTTCTGTCGCACCCAGCGCCAACAGGTTAATAAATCGAGCCCACAATCGTGTAATCTCCATAGACAAAAATTGGGAGTAGAGAGGCCCATACTGCAGAACTTAGTGACTTTCAACCATCATAGAATGCTGTCATTCCTTGCTAAAGCTGGCCTACTTTGCTGTAAGTGCTGTTATTGTGAAGTGGAAACATTCAGGTGCTACCACTCAGCCCTGACAGGCCAGACAAGCTCACAGAATAGGATGGTTTGTTGAGATTGGTGTGGAAGAACTTGAGTGGCCTGCACAGAGCCCTGGCCTCGACCCCTTGTGGAATGATATGTAATCCTGACTGCGAGCCTGGCCTAATCGCCCAACATCAGTGCCAACCTCACTAATGCTCTTGCTCCTGAATGGAAGCAAATCCTTGCAGCACTTTTATAACCTCTGGGGCCCTCAAAACTCAACACTGGACCTTGGCCTGTTCCACAAGTGTACTTTATTATGAGGTAGAACAGAAAACCAGAAGGCGCTGAACTTTGTGGGATTCAGTGAGTTCTACTGATCTTATCAGAAAAGTGGAGGTGGTTGTAGCAGCAAAGTGGGACCCACTCAATATTGATGTCCTTGATGTTGAAAGATGTTTGACAAGCTGGTGCCAACATACTTTTGGCCATGTAGTGTACCACGTACACCATTCATATGTACAAATGTGTTACATGGAATGTCCATTCAAGTCAGTGATTTTATTCCTTTTTATTTCCCTATGCACCTAAATCTTCCTGATTACCAAAATCAAGAAATGTATTTAAAAACTGGGTCTTGGCATAAGGTCAATCTAGATTGGGGCAAGAGCCCAGTGACACGATCAACGTCTTTATTGACTTATTTGAGTAGGCAGTGTGGTGTGCTTTAAACAGACACTGCCACAACTTTGGGAAATGTATAGTATCCCTGTCTAACCTCAGCTGGATTAGTTTTAATTTATGCACATCTAACCTTTCTTTTTTTTTTTTTTCTTACAGGTGGATGTGTCCTTATTCTCAGTAGAAATTTTGTACAGTATGCCTGCTTTGGATTATTTGGGATCATAGCCCTACAGGTATGGAACTACAATAAATAGACATTTAAATAATTGCTTATTTCTTAAAAAATAAATGTAAATAGTAAAACCTTCTGGGTTGACTCAAGCTGCTGCTGATGCACACAGCATGTTTGATTTTGGCCAACCGCTCTTTTAGCAAAAACTTTCTCCACACTCTGGTCAATTAAAACATAACAACATTCTTTAAAATAATACTTTTGCTCACCGTGTTTTATTTTCCAACATTCCCAAACCAGTTTCTTTTTTTCTACAATTTAAAAGCTAGTTCTTGGTTGCACATCCTTCCGATGGTAAATTTAGCCAGGTTTCTTGGCGCTATCAACATGGCCTACTTAAACCGCAAACTGCTCTCATTCTTAAATGCCTATTTAAGGATGGCTTGTGCATGTTCAAGAGGCAACAAAGGGAAGGTCTTCTTTTAAGTGAATGCTACATTTAATAGTTTGTAAACACAACACTGATGTGTACTGCCATAGATCGCTAGAACTCCAGGCCTCAGGACCCAAAGTACTGCTGGATATTATTCTTGCCATCTCATTATGGAGTCATTCAGACCAGGGACACCAGGTGAATGCATTTAACTGTAAGGTAAAATAGAAAACCAGCAGTAGACCGAGTCCCGAGGCCTGGAGTTGAGAACCACTGTGCTAGAACATTTTCTGCAACATAAAGATTTGTTTGAGAAGTTAATAAGTTTACCAAAGTCCAAATAAATTGCTCCAGGAAAATGTTTTTGAATAAAATCCTAAATGTATGGCAAGAGCAGAAAACTCAAAGATTGAGTTAACTGAAAGTGCAAAAATAATTGAATTAGAGCTGTTTGCTGCTTCAATGTACTGTTAATTGCCATTTGAAAAGTGCAGTGATCGCATTGATTGCTGAAAAGATCTTATTGGCAATCATCTTGGTCAAAGGCTGTGAAAACTAGCCTGGCTTATCTTCCACCTAATTTTGTCCTTATTTCCTGAACTTTAATCTTAGATTTCTATTTGCAGTGACCTCCATGACAGTTTGAACATCAATTGTTAAAGATTTGTTTGAATGGGAGTTTTTTCTCAAAGCGGTGGGCTGAATTTGAACACAACAGCAGAATGTGTGCACTGGTGGCAGAGGCTTTGCTCGCTGGACCATCCTAGGACATGATAGGAAGTTGTTTAAGAAAAAATCCAGGGGTTTCTGTATATTTTGCTACAACTCGGTAATCAGTTTCTCATTGCATTTCATGTGCGGTTAAGGAAGTTTGGGTTGACTGAACACATGTCTGACCTCTTGGTGTATATTTGATGCCGAATATTTTCTTTTTTCAACAGACAGTTGCATACAGCATTTTGTGGGATGTAAAATTCCTGATGAGGTATGTTTACTTCGATATGTTAATCATTCATGCATGATGAGTATACTTCTTTTTGGGTCCATTTTTCATTACATGAAATTGTTTAAATATTTCAATATGTTTTCCACTAATGTCAAAGCCTCGGGTTCATTTCCACTGTCAGTGCCACACCTTTCTTCTATACTATGTTAAGCTATGGATGCTTTCTCCTTTTTCCACCCTGTCACCTCCCCTCGTACCCCACATTTCTCTCCATTTCCCTCCTCAGGAACCTTGCTCTAGGTGGTGGACTCCTGTTGTTATTAGCAGAGTCTCGTTCAGAAGGCAAGAGCATGTTTGCTGGTGTCCCCTCCATGGGGGAGAGCTCACCGAAGCAATACATGCAGCTGGGAGGGAGGGTCCTGCTGGTGCTGATGTTCATGACCCTTCTGCACTTTGACCCCAGCTTTTTCTCTGTAAGTAGCCCAGACTATCCTGGCTCTATGGAGTCACTTAGGACAGACTGCAGTTATGGAGGGGAAAAACTGCATTACGCATTTCATGTATATGTGTATAGATCAAGCCAGGTGTGAATGAAGATAGTTTTTGTCAAAAGTATGCAATTGTAGGATTCACCCTATTTATTTGATTGTTTGGTGGATGTGTTTTTTTCCAACATGCTATTGCCAAGGGCATATTTTGTCCAGGAGACAACTTTCTTATTTGTGCCTGTATCAGTGGACATCCATAGTGAATATTAGCTGATTAACATGATTGACTATCAGTAAAAATGTAAGATCTCAAAATCTGTGAAAGGCAAATAAACTGCCATTTTCATTTGTATTATTTTACAATATTTTTCTCTGCTCTCAATTTTGTGATCTTGACTTGCCAAGTGTAGACTTGCATCCATTGCAATAACTAGAGAAGTCCAGATGAGTCAAAGATTGGGACATTTCCTCTGATGCAAATCTCGTACGCCTCTATATCACACTGCTGACTTAACCCTGATATGTTGCCTGTCACATACGCAGTGAAGGATTTAGTTCACATTCCTCAGGTTACAACATGATATGACGCCACTGCCAGGAAACAGTTGTGCTAGGAGGCATTGACCCACCCCCGTCGCAAAAAAAAACATGTCAACTGCATTAAAAACTCATGTTAGATAATTTGACCAGTAGATTCAAAGAGCAGTTGATTCTCTGTCGACCAAGCTTTTTGTTTGAGCCAGCCCTTTGCAATTGCTATTTTATGGTATTTTGAATTATAATAGGTTTTATGGGGCATTGGGGATTTAGTTGCAGTTTGACTTCAAACCCATGTTTCACTTTCTACTCTCCTAGATCCTCCAAAACATGGTGGGCACAGCCCTCATAATCCTGGTAGCCATTGGCTTCAAGACTAAGCTGGCTGCACTGACCCTTGTAATATGGCTTCTTGCCATCAACGTCTACTTCAATGCCTTCTGGACTGTGCCTGCCTACAAGCCAATGCATGACTTCCTGAAGTATGACTTCTTCCAGACCACTTCTGTCATTGGAGGGCTGCTGTTGGTTGTAGCACTTGGGCCCGGTGGTGTGTCCATGGATGAAAAAAAGAAAGAATGGTAGAGATGGGGCTTCACACATCACTCATCCCAGGACATACAAGGACCCCAAGGTACATGTCATTTTCTGGCCAACCAAATACACCGTAGCCTCCCCTCTCTGCCACTCTATTGCTTGTTCTTTATTATTATTACATTTTCCTTCAAATTTAGATTTCCAGCTACTTACTGTTTTTACTTTTTTTTATGCCTATTTATGTCCCGTTTTATTATGGTGACAAAAAACAACCTGGCAGATTTTGAATAAACTGTTAAAAATACAAGGTAACCAATTTGTAACAGATGGAGTGTGTATTTGTTGTGTTGCGGAAGGTATATAACAATGTATTTATGGATGTTTCCAAAACCTTACAGATTTTTATTTTTTATAGCCAAATGCCTGGTCAAGGGGTCAGTGTGTAGGTTTGGTTGCCAACGAAGACCCCAACGTTGTCCTGCTCTTGTTTTTGGACTATCAATGACTGCTCATTACATCAATACTGAGACCTCAGGCACAGAATACAATTCTCCCAGAGAACCATACATTTCTCTCACTCACTAGGTTACCATCTGATCTTATTTTCAGAAGTCCCAGCCCTCATCCATTAACACATCCAGACCCTTGGCTTGGTGATTAATGGATTGTATTTAGGGATGTATTTTGGGGAATGTGTGCATTGTATACTATTATCAAAAATGGTTGATTGAATATTGAACACAATTGTTGTTGACACCAGAACACTTTGGGCACTGTACGTTTTGGGCAAATGCCTAAATAGTATTTTAACAGGGCAGTAGGGGGAGCTTGACAATTGTGATACAAAATATTCTGAGAAGCAAGCACACATGTTCTGTGAGTCAGAGATCAGACTTTGCTCTGTTTTTTGCTTTATACTGTATAAGAAAATAATTAGTTTATTGATTTTCAGAAGTTTATATTTTATTTTGTTTTGTTTTCTGAGATCATTGAGAAGAAATAAAAACGCAAAATTATAAATCTGCATGCTCTGTCATTTATTTCAAAATGGGTGTTTATGAGGAAGAAGGCTGTTCTTTCTCCCAAGCTGGAAATTTTGACTAGATCCATTTTTGAAAATAATTTCATTTAAAAACAATGAACATATGTAAATGTAATTACAGATTCACACTAACAAGAAACTCCCTCTGCTGTAAGGCAAAACCCATGCATACAGCACTTTGGCCAGACCGCCTACCTGGAGGGGCTATATATTCACGAACAATGCTGTTTATCTGGTAACATGGTGCTCTCCATCAAACAGCTTTTGCTGGTGATGGTAGAATTGTTTTGGTTCTGGTGTGAGATGTTTTTAGTCACTTCCCAACAACAAATATTTTTATTTTTCTGGTTCTGTTAATGGAGCTGGAAGGACTTAACAAAACCAACTACTACACCGTTCGTTCCAGTTCAATACACATCGAGCGAGACATCCGCTTTTGACCTCTAACTGTGGGGAGTTTCGGTCAGAAAAGTTTCCAGAAGGTGGCATGCGACAATTGGCATTTACACTATAGAAAGATGCATCTTAGGTGGAAATCTGGCATCAAGTCTTGTTGTAAATAAGCTATTTTATTCTGAAAATATATTACACACTATTTTCATTTCTTCGTTATCTTCAAAGGATAGCCCTGATACCATTTAGCCCATAAACTGGCCCTCTTAGGGAGTTCTTCCTAGCCACTGAAGTTCATCACTATTGTTGTTTGCTCCCTGTGGTTTAAGGCCGGGTGTTTTGTGAAAGCACTTTGTGACAACTGCTGATGTAAAAAGGGCTTTATAATATACATTTGATTGATTGATAAACTAGACTGGTCCCAGAGAGCAAATATATATTATGTTTGTAAATGTCTGACAGCCGAAATCATCAGATATCTTGTGCTATGTGACAGATATACATGAAATATGTTACATATTCCCTTGAGTCTACTTAGACTAGCAAGTAACAATTCAAAATCTAATGACAAATGTTTGTGTTTATACTTTCATAGATGTGCATTAATGACAGATTTGATAAGGCATTTGTGAGAATTCTGTGGCAATGTCAATTTTGGAAATGGACCCATATTTGGACAAAAATGAGACGTTGTGAAACCACTACACCACACAGCTGTGCATTCAACCGGTGTCATAGCCTCGTGTCTACCCTGAACACATTTTATTTTCCCACTGGGTGTTTTAACAGCTAATTGGCCATTCATGAATGATATTGATACAGTTAAACTAACATTTCTTACTAAGTTTACCTCCACCACAAATAGCGTCTATGAACTGTACGGTGTTTGCCAGTGGCCGTTTTAACTATTTATTAACCAGTAATTGCCTTACTAGTATCTACTAACATCCTAGGAATAATTATAAGAATTGAGCAATTGCTAGGGAGACTGAAAATGAACTTTCCAATGCCAGAAACAGTCGCAAAATAACCTTTTACAGTTTTAGTTAAGGCTTACTTCTGAGCAGTATATTAGAATATGATATGATTCATTGAACTACAAGTTATTCAACCAACAATGCCTTACTCTATATCATGGATTTCTTTATTAAATAGAACACATTTTTAAAAACCTTACACAAAGTTTGTTATAAACTAAAAATATTTTCTATATCCTATGAATACCTATATGCTTTAAATCTGCAAAGTAATAAAAGTAAATTCTGTCAGTTCCATTATTATCAATTAAATAAAAACAAAAGTGAACAAATCGAATGATATGAACTAACAGGAATCAAAACAGAAAACAAATGTATCATCCACTCCCCCAGCAGACAAATGCCCTTTCAGTATTTATTAGGAAATTGTTGAAAGCTATTTATCTGGACAGTACATGTTTCCATGTTTGGAAAAATATCATCAAGCATGAAAATAAATACTAAAAAACACCAATAGAATTAAAACTAACAAGAATCAATTTTCTTGTCCATAAGTTAACTGATATCTTGTGAATTGGCTTGAAGAAATGTCATAAAGAAATGTAAAGAAACTGCAAGTTGAAGAAAAGACTGCTGTTCATTAAGGGGCAGAAGGTAATCCTATGAAGTATTCGCTCATCTCGCAGTCACCTGGCACCAAAGTACACTCATTGGCATGAGCAGAGGTTTTTCAGGAATTAGCCTTGCTGGGTGTGTTGCAACTAAGAAACCAGTCATGCAATGTTATGCTTCTTGCCTTTTTACTAAAGGCAAGAAGCTGAACGTTTACTTCAACACACCCTATAAGGCCAATTATTATAAGATTTCTTCTCATGGTATGAAGTTTCAATGATTGTACAGTGCCTACAGATAGTTGACAATTCTCTTGGAGCTTTCCACATTGTCTTGTGAGTGTAACTTGCACTAACAAACAACTAGATACATTGAATAATGCCTTTTATGTTACCACAACGCTTAATGGTATAATATTATTGATCAGTTATACTGTCAAAAGCAGTTTTTGGGTAAATACTTTGCCCTCCAGAATTATTTTAAAAATGTCATTGTTGTTTACTGCTTACTATTATAAACTGGATGGATAGAATCCTTAAGGCTGATTGAGAGCCGTAGTGTATGAAACCGTATATCAGTGGAATTACATCACATTTACAGTTCAAATTGCTTTAGTCCAATCTTCAGGGACAACAAAATGTTCCCATGTTCAACAGAGTTGAAGTCTTGTGTCCTTGTAGATGTATGGGCATGACATCAATTAAATCCTCTTCCATTTCTCCTAGGAAGAACTTGACAGATTTTTCAGCCTGTTATTTGCAAAGAAAAACATACAGTATATTATGTTATTTTTCTAGGTTTTGGAAAAAGTAATAACTTTTTCATAGATAGTCATAGAAACTCAATTAAAAGTGAAAATATATTTTTTACAATCTTTTGTTTGCATATAAAATTCACATTTTTTTTTTGAAAAAACATTTATTTGCAATAACCTTTTCAATGATTATCACAGAAACTCAACGACAGGTGCAATAATAAAAAATAAACATTTAGGATTCAATATTTTTTTTGTATTTTTAGTATATGCATTTTTCATAACTTTTTCAAACACTGTCACAGAAACTTAATTATAAACACATATTGTTCTACAAAGAGCTGGACAACTATTACAATCTTGTGTTTTATACAGGATTTTTTTTTTACAAAGAAACATAAGACAGGTACATTTAAAAACGTTTTGGATTGAAAATATATTTCTGTGTAAAAGTGGAACTGACAGAAGTACATGTTATTTTTTAATAAAAAAAACAGTCCATGGAAGATATATTAAGAATACAAAAGAATTAAAGAAATCAAGACATATTCCAGACCAGTAGCCATGCAAGTTGTCATTGGGCAATACTCAAGTAGAGAGCCCTCCAAATATGACATTTGTTGCACATATGGCGTGAACCAGGGACAATCTTAGGTAGTTATGTCATTTAACAGTATATTGTACGTAAGATCATAAAATTGTTGAAACCAATTCCTAGAGAATTGGATATAAAAAGTGTAAACACCCCTGTGAAAATGCCAGGTTTATGATGTTAAAGAATGAGACAAAGACAAATCATGTCAGAACTTTTTCCACTTTTAATGTGAACAATTCAATTGAAAAACAAATTGAAATCTTTCAGGGGGAAAAATGAAAAATAAAAACCTTACAATAACATGGTTACATAAGCGTGCACATAACTGGGGATGTGGCTTTGTTCAGAATTAACCAATCACATATAAATTCATTTTAAATAGAAGTCATTACACATCTGCCATCATTTAAAGTGACTCTAATTAATTTATAGATCACATTAAAGGTGGAAACAGTTCTGACATGATTTATCTTTTATATCACAAGAATCTAGCATTTTAACAGGGTTGTATAGACTTTTTATATCCCTTGTAATTGACAGATACAAATGTACTCAAAACTGCCTTACCAGCCTGAATTTTTTATGACATTGCCCAATCCAATTCAACAATGTTTCTGTCAGATGTTGTGTTAGAAGAATACACACTAAACGTAGATAGAGTTTAGGAGTGTGTATTTGCAGAACAGTTGTTGTAGTTGGTAAATTCAAGTTTATATTGAGTTATATTTATTTTGCAGTATTCGGAAGATGAAGGTGGAGGCTTATTGACCAGATAGGCATCAATCTGATAACACAATATTATGTCTGCTGATTTGGGCACTAGGTTTCTGTCGAGTGACAGAATTACATATTCTAAGAAGATTTCAGCAGAATTATTACATTGTTTTGAATCTATTATTTTTTAAACACATTTTTACATGTCCAATTCAGAATAATTGACCTGTCTCAACAAAGAAACTATGAATTCAGAAGACTTATGATTTGTCTCCTCTGACCAACTTCATACTGCTCACTCAACCAGGACGTTTTTGGCCAGAACCATCACACCAAAGCAGAATTCCACCCCATCCGCAAATCAGTACTTACACACCATTTTTGTAGAGGAATAAATGTTGGATTTTTTGTAAATACATTTTAATTCAAACGATGAGAAGTATTACGTATTTGACTAAATATCTAAGAAAATCTCTATAAAACTTATTGTGGATAAATTCATAATTGTATCCACAATAAATAATGTGTGAAGCAGGTGGCAGAGCAGCTTGATAATGGATTGGGAAGCAGTTAACTATTTCAACAACGTCATGATTATGCTCAGCGATTACCAGTCACCAGAGTCGCTGTCATTTTTTTCTGCAATCTCTTCCCTCTTGAACTACAACAGTTCTATCACAAATCACCCTCTGTTGGACAACCAAAGTTCTATCGCAAATCACACTCTGTTGGACAACCAATGTTCTATCGCAAATCACACTCTGTTGGACAACCAAAGTTCTATCCCAAATCACCCTCTGTTGGACAACCAAAGTTCGATCCCAAATCACCCTCCACCATCTACAGGCAAACAATTTGAATCAACAAGTAACAGTTAATAAAATAAAGTGTATATGGCAGCGGTGCTTGTTTGGGTTTTGGGAGAGCAGTTAGGTCCTATTAACAAAAGTTCAGTTACCCACACTATATTCTGCAAAAATCTTATGTCAAGGGTAAGTTATATTTGGTTTATATTTGTTATACAATGGTCTTTGGAACATATTAGTAGGGAAACTTTTTTCTTTTGTCAACTATGGTAAATACTAAAAAAATAACATCCATATAAATGTTCGTTTTCCAAACGTGATTTTTGTGAATCATTTCAAAACAGATACTGTAATTATTTAACTCTGAATAAAGTAATAAAACGTACGGATTGAACTAAAAAACATTTTATAACCGTATCCCCCTGAATATGATACGTTTAAATCTTCCAAGCCAAACATGTTACTGTGAAACTAGAACGGTTTTGTAAAACTTTTCTGTTTTTAGGAAGAATTTAACATAGCATATCAACTATTCAGACCCAACCTCGTTTCATAAGAACGAGCAATGTTCAAGGCATCAAACTTAACTAAGCTGCTGCCAAATAAAAACGTATATAGGTGTTGTATACAATTTGTGGTGATGAACGTGAAAATTACATTTTGACCAATATTTCCTCAAGCGTTCAATTTTTTTTGCGCGAAGGTACCTGGCGTCAATTTGAGGCTTATATATGCATCATGGGTGTTTACAGGCTGGTGTGCGTGCACGTGTCGTCCGTCCATCAGCAAACAATTATAAAAAAAACGTTTTCCTACGGCTTTTGTTCGATTACAGCGAATGTTTGTTTCGTGTCGGCTTTATGTGGTAATATGAAACCAACTTTACCTCAGTCGGTTATCAGAACTGAATGGACGACAGTTACTACACCTCCAATTCATAGGATAAGTTCTGCAGAAAGCATGGTTCCAAAAATTAATGCAATCGCTTTCCAAGCAGAGGAAACTCCTCCCATTGTGTCATATAACCGAATCCTCTCCACGCCTTTTAAAGCATATTAGCATTCCGAGTCATTTCCGTGAGCCGGCTCTTGTAGCTCAGGTCACCCGAGCTGGCTCATTTGGCTCTCAAACGTCTCTTCATTTTACTCAAATATAAACAATTTAGTGCTAACCACCAAGGTGCAATAACAAAATATGTCTTTAATGGTTTTAGAGCTTGGAATTCACATTATTCCCTAGTTCAGCAGTGCGTTTATGCAATATTTAGTGAATAGTAACTCATCTTAAAATAGTCTCAGTTCATGTCACAACAGTACATGGAGTCGAATGAACGGCTCCTTTCCTCAATGCGATTCATTTACCAACGTTCACCAAAAGAGACGTTCGCTCGCGAATGACCCATCATTACTACACATTTGAAGCCACATGCGCTTCATTCGTCGTGGAGAACACTTGAGCGTTACATCTTTACATTTCTCCCAATCAAGCTTTTGAAAAGGTAGATAAATCTGATATATTATTCGAATGTCATATTTTAAAAAGCTACGTGTTATGTCGTGAAATGTAAAGTTACTTTTGTCCGTTGCGCAAACATTAAATCAGAACGATTGCTGCCGACACGTCTATGGTATCTACTGTAGCTATACCGTTTCTACTGTGCAACTTATGTGTTGCTACAACTATAACTGCATCAACACTGTAGTGGCACACTAGCAACTGTATAGCTAAATAGTGCTAACTACGGAAAAAATCTGTTATGTCTTTGATTTGATTTGAACGCAACAGGTGGTATTTCGGTGAGCCATGTTCGCCATAGTGACTAGATATGTGTTACCAGTAATAGTGAACCATGGCTGTATGTTGTGTGTAATAATATTTTCTTTCTGATAACAATACAGCTACAACATCCCCCTTTGACGGCGGCAGCATCATTTTGACGTCATCCTCATCATGTCTAAGGGCACAGTGGTTCTGGCGTACAGTGGAGGACTGGACACATCCTGTATCTTGGTCTGGTTGAAGGAACAAGAATATGATGTAATCGCTTACTTGGTAAGGGGAGGCGTGGGCGCGCGCGTTAAGATGTGCCCATATGATTTGGAGTCGGAGAGTACACAACCATCCATTTGTTGGTCTCATTGTTGATCTAGCTACATGTCTAGGAATTTCACTGGTGTTCTGGTCATGGCAGCTGAACCCTAAACACTGTATGTGTAAAGGAGGGATTAATTCTTCATAGCAATGATTAACCCCCACAAAGGTGCTATCAGACTGTATAATGCTTGTGAAAAGCTGACTGGATTAACGTTTTGCCCTTAGGCCAGTTTAGAACTGCACACTATGCAGGTTTTCCTCTTGTCTAACTCTTCAACCACCGGCTGACTACTGAAAGGGGTGGGGGTGGGGGGGGGGGGGGGTTCTGTACCTCTTGTTGGTTTTTGGGATGGATTTTTTTACAGGGAGAACAGAAAGTTGTTTTTCTAGTTGAAATCCCTTAACTCTGCTGTACTGACCCATTTAAGTCTGCTCTTGTTGTTCTATTTTGTGATAGAAAACCCTGCAATAAGCCATGCAGTCAGAAAACGCAGAGACAAGCACACTTATAGATTCATTTTGGGACTTTTATAAATATCAAACCTTTTTTATTACCTCCCATTTTGACATTTTTGTGTTCTGTCTTTTTTTTATTAGTGCATTATCCATAGGTAGAATCAATGTTATAGGCCTACCTCATTTAGCCACAATATGAACATACAGTTATGGTATAATTAATCCTTTTAGTTGTCTATTTTGTTTTTACCTATTTGGACATGTGTGTGTGTGTATATATATATATATATATATATATATATATATATTTATTTATTATTAACTTCAACACTACCAATTGATAATGATAACCTAATTTAACAGATGACACTGAAAGATGATACTTTGCAATCATTTATTCATAGAAAATGAACAGAAATGCAATTTCATAATACAGGTTAAATAAGAACTCACCTAGCTTCTACAGCTGTTGTTGCCCCCATCTGTTGAAACAATTTGTAGCCTCATGTGACTGTTTTTTACATCAACTGGGAGGATTTTTTGCCCATTCTTTACAGTACTGCTTCAACTGTAACACAGGCTTTCTTGCATGCACAGCCTGCTTGAAGTCCTCCCACAGCATTTTGACAGGACTGTGATCAGGGCTGATTCAACTACCCCATAACTCTGCATTTATTTATTTTGAGCAATTACATTGTAGCTTTGTTTTTCATTTGGGTCCATTGACAGATGCTCTGACAGTCTCTTCTAGAATTCTCTAGTACAATGTGGAATTTATGGTTGACTTACTGATGGTAAGTTGACCAGGCTCTGAGGCAGCCAAGCAGCCCCAAACCATAGTGCCACCACCTCCAGATGTTACAGTTGGTATGAGGTTCTGTTCTGTTCAAAGGCAGTGTTTAGTTTTCACCAAGCATGGAGTCTGGCATTGCAGCCGAACAGCTCCACTTTGATTCCTCTTTCCAGAGCACATTGTTCCAATTGTTTTGAAAAAACCCAGGTGTTTTCTGGCAACTGTCAGTTACTGTATGACTTGATTTTTTTTGGAGAGCAGAAACTTCTTTCTTCTAGATCTCCCATGTAGGCCAAATCTGAACTGTCTCTTTCTGACAGTTGACTTGTGTACTTTGGAATTGATTGTAGCAGGAGAGACCTGTAGATGCCTTGATGTGACATTGAGTTTCCTAGAGACATTTTAATTGCAAAAATGGTTTCAGTGTTTTTTTTTGTGATTCTTAAATTGGTTATATCAATGAATGTGGTTGGAATTCACCTCAAATATCTTTCCTCAAATATTTTTCTAAATAATAAAAATAAGACTTTCCTTTTGTTGTACATACTTTCTCACATTACTGTAATTGTGCACACATTGATGTACAATTTTACCCACCCCAATTCTTAGTTGATGATGACTGGTAGGAATGCAGAGGTATAATTAGTAAAGTGACACAGGATGGTAATAATGCTTCATGACATTGTGATAATACCTACAGTCCCCTCCAAAAGTACTGGAACGGCAAGGCAAATTCCTTTGTATTTGATGGTCACTGAAGACATTTGGGTTTAAGATCAGAAGATGAGTAGGAGACAAGAGCAAAAAATGTCAGCTTTCATTTCCTGGTATTCACATCTAGATGTGTTAAACAACTTAGGACCTATCACCATTTGTATTAGACCACAACATTTTTAGGTGAGCAAAATTAATGGAACAAATAATCGTTAAGTAAATAACATTTAATATTTGGTGGCATAACCCTTGCTTACAATAACTGCCTCAAGCCTGCGACCCATCGATATCACCAAACTGTTGCATTCTTCATTTGTGTTGCTATTCCAGGCTTTTACCGCAGCTTCTTTCAGTTCTTGTTTGTTTCAGGTTGTTTCTTTCTTCAGTCTTCTCTTAAGGAGGTGAAATGCATGCTCTATTGGGTTAAGGTCATGTTATTGACTTGGCCAGTCCAAAATCTTCCACTTTTTTCCCCTGATGAAGTTCTTTGTTTTGTTGGCAGTGGGCTTTGGGTCATTGTCCTGCTGCATGATCAACTTCCGCCCGATTAGTTTCAATGCATTTCTCCGTAAATTGGCACAAAATGTTTCTGTACCCTTCTGAATTCATTCTGCTGCTACCATCATCAGTTACATCTAAAATAAATATTAGTGAGCCTGTTCCAGGAGCAGTCATGCACGCCCAAGACATGACATTACCTCCACAATGCTTCACAGATGAGCTTGTATGCTTCGGATCATAAGCAGTTCCTTTCTTTCTCCACACTTTGGTAGAGATTAATCTTGGTCTCATCAGTCCATAAGATTGTATTCCAGAACGTTTGCGGCTCATCTCTGTACTTCTTTGCAAATTTCAATGCTGATGAGTGGTTTTCATCTTGTGGTGCGGCCGCTGTATTTCTGTTCTCTGAGTCTTCTTCAGTGGATCGTGATACCTTCACACCTGCACTGTGGAGGTCGTTGGTGATGTCACTTACTGATGTTTTGGGGTTTTCTTACGATATTTCTGTCATCAACTACTGTTGTTTTCTTTGGCCGACCTGTTCGATTTCTGTTGCTCATTACACCAGTAGTTTCTTTCTTTTTCAGGACATTCCAAATTGTTGTGCTTGCTATACCCAATGTTTGTCCAATGGCTCTGGTCGATTGTCCTTCTTTTCTCAGCATGACAATGGCTTGCTTTTCTCCCATAGTAATCTTTCTGGTCTTCATATTGGTTTATCCTCTTTAACAAGAAATGCTGTCTTTATAGGTTTAAACCAAGGATGGAAACTTAGACTAGTTATGCAGAGCTATTTAATGTTTGAACAATCAACCTAAAAGGCAACACCTGGGCAACAGGAAACTTCTGTCAGTCACATGTTCCAGTACTTGTGCTCACTTGAAAAATGGGTTGGTTCAAACAAAGGGTGGTATGTCCTGAGTTGTTTAACACATCTAGATGTGAATACAAGGAAATGAAAGTAGAAATTCAGGACTCATGTCTCATACTCATCTTTTGATCTTAAACCCAACTGTCTTCAGTGAACAACAAAGACAAAGGAATTTGCCTTACTGTTCCAATACTTTGGGGACTGTATTTAGCTATTTAACATGTATTTAGCTTAGTAAATTGACACAGGATTTTAAAAAGACCTAAATGACTTAATGCAGCATGCATAAATTAACACATATATTTCTATGACTGTGATACAGGTGTAAAGTTTTATTTTAAACAAGACGATAGAGAGCAAGCAAGCAAGAGCTGCAGAGAGCCCCTCTGTGTTTCTGTCCACACTGATCTTGGCAAAGTTCTTCCCTATTGACCTACACCTCTAGTTGTAATCAAGAGTTTGTATACTTTTGAAACAAAAATATGATGTTATTTTGATATCTTGAGGGAGAAAGGTGATCAGGAGAAGTAATTACCTGGTAACGGACTTCAAATAAAACTGTTTTCTAAAACCTTTACTTTTTCCACATTTTGTGGTGTTATACAATTTATTGATAATTTTTTTTTTGCCATTCATCTTCACAATAACCACCAACAATGAAAAAATCGGAACATGTCAGAGCAAAAACAAAATAGGCTAATGAAATCTAGGGAACTCTGTGTAAAACCCAGAGATGTATATTTTTTGGCAAGGTTAATATTAGCTACTATTTATCAAAGCCACCAATTTCCTTTCCCTTTTGTACACGCGCATGCATTCACTTTCACTATCTTGGCATTGCTGACAACTTGGGGAACTTTTCTATAACATTGTCTTTCGGTCATATTCTGCTTTCCGACAGTCTGTCAGAAACCAATCTTAGTGTATCCTCTAGTGTTGACTCTTAAAACAGCTGTGCTACGTTAAGATTATTAGCAAGCCATCAGCAAGCTTGATGCGATTCTAACTTTCCCAGTGTAATTTACCATTACTGTATTGAGACATTCATGAGTTAACCAACAATGACCAAATAACGAATTCAGTTTTATTGTAATAATAATATGCCTCGACATGCAGGCAATAGTTAAACTAGCTAAAAGCTAAGTAGGTAGCTAGCTATGTGATCTGATACCAAATATTAGCTACTATGACTAACCCACCTCTTTAAATATTTGGTTTTAAATAGCTGGATTTGCTAGTTAGCAAATGATTGTGCTGTGATGAGTTCCAGTTTGCTCATTGCAACAACTCATTGTTTTTGTGGCACCAAGATGTTAGCAGCAGATTTAAGTCCTGTAAGTTGCAAGGTGACGCCTCCATGGATCGGCCCTGTTTATCCAGCACATCCCACAGATGCTTTTTTGGATTGAGATCTTGGAAACTTGGAGGCCAAGTCAACATGTTGGGTTGTTCCTCAAACCATTCCTGAACCATTTTTGCTTTGTGTCAGGGCACATTATTTTGCCTAAAGAGGCCAATGCCATCAGGGAATACCTGTGCTATGAAAGGGTCTGCAACAACGCTCAGGTAGGTGGTATGTGTCAAAGTAACATCTACATGAATGGCAGGACCCAAGGTTTCCAAGCAGAATATTGCCCTAAGCACCCCACTGCCTCCACCGGCTTGCCTTCTTCCCATAATGCATCCTGGTGCAATGTGTTCTCCAGGTAAGCGACGCACACGCACCCGGCCATCCACGTGATGGAAAATAATATGTGATTCATCAGACAAGGCCACCTTCTTCCATTGCTCTGTGGTCCAGTTCTGATGCTCACGTGCCCATTGTAGGCGCTTTTGGCAGTGATACAGGGGGTCAACATGGGCACCCTTTGAATATGCACCTCGATACACAACAAACTGATGCATTGTGTGTTCTGACACCTCCCTATCAGTACCAGCATTCATCTTTTTGCGATGTTAGCAACAGAAGCTTGTCTATTAGATCGGACCACACGGACCAGCATTCTCCCCACGTGCGAAAATGAAACTTGGCCACCCATCACCCTTTTGCCTGTTCGCAGCTTTTCTTTCCTCGGGCCACTTTTAATAATCACTGACCGCTGCAGCCCAGTCGTCCAGCCATCAAAATCTGAGCCATGTCATCCTTACGCTTGCCCATTTTTCCTGCTTCTAACACATCAACTTTGAGGACAGAATGTTCCCTGCTGCCTAATACAGTGAGGTGAAAAAGTATTTGATCCACTGCTGATTTTGTACATTTGCCCACTGACAAAGAAATGATCGGTCTACAATTTTAATCATAGTTTTATTTGAACAGTGAGACATAAAAACATCAAAAACACATGTCAAAAATGTGGTGGCATAACCTCTCCACAAAACATGACTTACATGGTGGCAAAACCCTTGTTGACAATTATAGAGGTCAGGTGTTTCTTATAGTGAGCCACCAGGTTTGCACACATCTCAGGAGGGATTTTGTCCCACTCCTCTTTGCAGATATGGTCCAAGTCATTCGAGGCTGACATCTGGCAAATCGAACCTTCAGCTCCATCCACAGATTTTCTATGGGATTCAGGTCTGGAAGACTGGCTAGGCCACTCCAGCACCTTAATGTGCTTCTTCTTGAGCAACTCCTTTGTTGTCTTGGCCATTTGTTTTGGGTCATTGTCATGCTGGAATACCCATCCACAACCCATTTTCAATGCCCTAGCTGAGGGTAGGAGGTTCTCACCCAAGATTTGATGGTACCATTGTCCCATTGATGTGGTGAAATTGTCCTGTCCCCTTAGCCGAAAAACACCCCCAAAGCGTAATGTTTCCAACTCCATGTTTGACAGTGGGGATGGTGTTCTTGGGGTCACAAGCAGCATTCCTCCTCCAAACACGGCGTGTTGAGTTGATGACAAAGGACATGCTTTTGGACTCATCTAACCACAACACTTTCACCCTGTCCTCCTCTGAATCATTCAGATGTTCATTGGTAAATTTCAGACAGGCCTGTACATGTGCTTTCTTGAGCAGGGGGACCTTGCGGACACTACAGGATTTCAGTAGTTCACGGCATAGTGTGTTACCCCTTGTTTTCTTAGTGACTATGGTCCCAGCTGCCTTGGGATCATTGACAAGATCCTCTTGTGTAGTTCTGGGCTGATTCCTCACCGTTCTCATGATCATTGCAACACCACAAGGTCAAATCTTGCACGGAGCCCCAGACCTAGGGAGATTTGCAGTTATTTTGTGTTTCTTCCATTCGCAAATAATTGCACCAACTGTTGTCACCTTCTCACCAAGCTGCTTGGCGATGGTCTTGTAGCCCATTGTAGTCTTGTGTAGGTCTACATTCTTGTCCCTGACATCCTTGGACAGCTCTTTGGTCTTTGCCATAGTAGAGAGTTTAGAATCTGATTGATTGTTTGCTTCTGTGGACAGGTGTTTTATACAGTTAACAAGATGATATTAGGAGCACTCCCTTTAAGAGTGTGCTCCTAATCTCAGCTTGTTACCTGTATGAAAGACACCTGGGTGCCAGAAATCTTTCTGATTGAGTGGGGATCAAATACCTACTTCTCCTCTTTTCAAATACTTATTTTCCCATATTTTTCTGGATTATTCTATCACTGTTCAAATAAACCTACCATTAATATTATAAACTGATTATTTATTTGTCTGTGGGCAAACATACAACATCAGCAGGAGATAAAATACTTTTCCCCCTCACTGTATATCCCACCCACTGATAGCTGCCATGATAGTGAGATTATCAGTGTTATTCACTTCACCTGTCAGTGGTCGTAATGTTATGGCTGATTGTTTTACATTTACTGTTGATAGTTCCAAAAGATAAAACATAATAAGAAAAGGAAGTGTTTTAAAATTACTTTGGTTTCTAGAGCAAGAAAGCTTCCTGCTTGTGTTCTCAAAACTCCCTTCAAACGTGTTAATCAGGTTTATGTTTCTTTTCAATTAACAATGAATCTGGTATTTAACTTCCTTGTTAAAAACTTCCTATTCTCTAGTCCTTACCTGTGTCTTACTGTTGACCTTGGTCTCATCAGCTTAATGTTTTGTGTCCTGTGGCATCAACTGTCATTATCAGATTATTCTCCAAGCTCTATGGAGAGTCATAGTCTGATTGGTGCTAAAAAATCTATTGTACTTTTGACATTCAGTTACCAGGCTGCTTTCCACATGCTCTGGTTTAAACACCAAGCAGCTAATCTGATTGCATGACTGGACCCTTTCTCTCCGAGTAATGGGTAAAATCCACTCAGTTTCTGTGTACCATTTATTTCACATGAGTTGTGCCTTTCACTATAAGTTGCCAGTCTGTACAGACATTGTGCTCTGTGCTTATCTGTCTTTTAACACAGGACAACACCATCAAGTAGTCATATTTTGGCGTCAAATGTTTTTATTTCAACACAATTTCTCAGACGTTTTGAGGATAAAAATGTATTTCAGCAAAACAGAGGTGTCAATAGTATTGGTACCCCTAAAGAATATTTTTAATTAAATAAAGTGTTATGAAATGCTATGATGTTAATTGGTCTCATTATCCAGGAACTGTACTGATGCCTTTCATCTGTTCCTGTTTCCCTGGGGTGTAAAATGACATTGCACACATGTAAAATCCTTTGGTTGTACATCATTGGAGTAAACCCAAACAGCTCTCAACTGAAAGGAGACGTATGTTTGTTGAATTCAACATATCAGGTAATGGCTGATCTGAAAAATACATTAACTGTTGAAAATACCACTAAGCACGGCAAATTATAAAACCTTTGGTCTGAATTGAACAGGGTAGTCCCCAAATGCAAACCTAAGTATATCAAGGATCTTGAAATTTGCTGCATAGAAGACTATTCCAAGATCCCTACAAAATTTCTCCCTCAAGGCTGTGTCCTGTCCCCCCACTCTTCTCCCTGTACACGAACAGATGCACAAGCTGTCACCACTGTCGATCTCTTGACTTTTGCGGATGGCACCACCCCCATCAGTCTTATTTCTGATGGAGACTCGTCCGCCTACAGGCGTACACACAAACCTGCACACACAACCCTCAACCGGACAAAACACGTTTTTTTGTAATTTATTAATGCACAGTCTACTGTTTTTCTGCTCTTCAGGCATTCAGGTCTAATAGTTTTAATTTGGTTTTCATCTTGGTCTCAGTCATTTAGCTGGCATGTTATATCCCTGCTACTCAGAAGTGGCTTGCGTCTTGCCGCTCTTCCATTAAGGCCTGATTGATGGAGCGCTGCAGAGATGGTTGTCCTTCCACGGGTTCTCCCATCTCTGCTTAGAAACTCTGAAGCTCTGGTGGAGTTGCCATTGGGTTCTCGGTCTGTCCCCTGACGGGCCCTTCTTCCCTTCTTGCCTGCTTCCAGCTCTAGGAAGAGTCATGGTGGTTCCAAACGTCTTCCATTCATTCACTATGCTCCTGGGAACTTTCAATGTTTTAATATTTTTTTAAATGTTGTATAATGTGCCTAGATCAATGCCTTGAAACAATCTATTTCTGAGATCTACGTAGAGATCACCTTGTCAATATGTATGTGTTTAAAATATGTTTGCAGGCCAATATTGGACAAGATGAGGACTTTGATGCTGCAAAGAAGAAAGCAGAGAGTCTTGGAGCAAAGAAGGTAAACAAATAAATAAATAGATTCAGTTATGGAAATGTATTTTTGCATGTTGTGGTGTATTTTTTTTGGTGTATTTTTCTTTAACAGTTTTTTTGTCATTGTAAAGCCCCTACACTGTGGTTGGTCTATCGACAGTTGTCTCATTACAACTGAAAATAGTTTAAAATCACAAATTCCCTAATATTGACATTCCTGAGCCTTCTCCTTTTTGTCTTGCAGTTCAATTTCGAACGATGACTATTGTTACATGTTTGAGTGTTTTAATAAATCATCCACTGAATCATTGTGCTTGACCATGATTTAAGACATACTACATGACCTTAATTAGTTTTCTTCAGGTTGCACAGCTATGTTCAGTAAACACAAGGGGAATCTGCTTTCATTGATATTTGCTTGTTATTATTTATGTTGACTTAAATTATATGTAATATGCTCTATTATAGGTGTTTATCGAGGACCTGCGAGCAGAGTTTGTAGAGGAGTTCATCTGGCCATCAGTTCAGGCCAATGCCATATACGAGGACCGCTACTTGTTGGGCACCTCGGTGGCCAGGCCCTGCATCGCCCGCCGGCAGGTTCAGATAGCACGTCAGCAAGGTGCCCAGTTTGTTTCCCATGGTGCCACTGGAAAGGTGAGAGGTCAATTAACGGGAAGCAGAGGGAAGGGCATTGTTTATAGTCCAGGTGAATATTTGAGCTCTGGAATGCGGGTCCTGATTTTTCAGACCTGATCAGATGAAGTTTAAATAGACCCCTCCCAACAAGGATTACTTGGTGGCTTCCTTTGTTTCTGCGTAATTCAACATATGCTGAGTCAATACAGTTACTCAATGTGCCATCGCTCTGAAAGTGTGCCCCACAGGTATTCATTGTGATTTCATTCTCATTTGTTGATTTATCTGATTTTAACAAAAATGTTTGGAACAAGTTAATTAACTAGCTAGCAAATCTTTATGCTGCTCACAAGCTAAAGTGTCTAGTGTCTTCCAGTAGTATCAAATTCATTGGAACCAAACACAAAATACAATAAAAGATTAATTTCTTACTTTACTTATTACCCATGAGGTTAGATGAGGTAAGAACCTCCCAATTTGATAAGCTGTGGTTTGTCATAAACAGTTATCAAGTTGAATTAATCTTCGCAAGTTCTGACATAAAAAGATAACTTGTCAAAATAATTGACATTTTATTAGATCAGTGTCCTGCCTGGGGGGGCGGGTGATGCCATGCAGAGCATGGAGTCAGAGGTGTCTGACCAGCTTGAGCAAATACAAAAAAAACAGCCAAAGAGGCTGAGTGAATAAACACTAGTACCTACCCACTGTGACACACTATACTGGGTATTAAACAGATTAGCCTACATTAATATTTTTGATTCTTCAAAGTAGCCACAATTGGCATTGATGACAGCTTTGTACACTGTGCGTACTCTAATCCAGCTTTCACCTGCTTTACAAGACAACCCCCAGAAAAGGGAATGGGTTTGCAGGGGTTGGCCACGGTCAATTGCTCTCTCCTTATCCACCCTGACTGATTCTCTAGTTTAGCATTTTGCTAGTGTCCTTGTCACTATTGGTAGCATGAGACGGTACCTGCAGCCCATTCAGGTTGCACAGGTAGTCCAGCTCCTCCAGGATGGCACATCCATTTGCCCTCGCAAGAAGGGTTGCTGTGTCACCCAGTACTATCTCAAGAGCATGGAGCAGTGTTATTCAATGCATTTCATAAACTTTGAACTTTAGACTGAGGAGATACCAGGAGATGGGCCATGACACGAGAAGAGCATCAGGCATCAACGAGGCATCAGCCCAGCAGCAGGACCGGTACCTTCTCCTTTGTGGGAGGAGAAACCGGAGGAACACTGCCAGACCTTTACAAAATGACCTCTAGCAGGCTACTGGTGTGCATGTTTCTCACCAGTTTGTGGTTGGCCTGAGGGCCTGACATTTTCTAGTGGGACCTGTGCTCACAGCCCAGCACCGTGCAACTAGGTTGGCATTCACCAGAATCCTGGTCTCTTCACCGATAAGAGCAGGTTCACACTGCACACATGTGAAGGCGGGAAAGTGTCTGGAGACGCCGTGGTGAACATTATGCTGCCTGAAACATCATCCTGCATGGCCGGTTTGGTGGTGGGTCAGTGATTGTCTGGGGAGGCATATCCTTTGAGGGTCCCACAGACCTCCACGTGCTAGCTAATGGTACCCTGACTGCTTTTTGGTATTAGAATGAATTGCTCAGACCCACCGTCAGATATTACGCTGGTGCAGTGAGCTCCTGGTGCAAGACAGTACCTGGCCTCATGTGGCCAGAGGCACGAAGGCATTGATGCCATTGACTGGTCCTCACGTTCCCAGTACCTAAATCCAGTTGAGAACCTCTGGGACGTTATGTATCGGTGCATCCGACGTTGCCAAGTAGCACCACAGACTGTCCAGGAGCTCACTGATGCCCTGATCCAGGTTTGGGAGGAGATCCCTTCCAGGACACCATCCGCTGCTCATCAGGAGCTTGCCCAGATGTTGTCGGGAGTGTGTACAGGCATGTGGGGGCCACACACTACTGAATTACATTATGAGTTGCCATGATAAAATGTACGCATGTTGGAACAGCCTGTGATTACAATTGTTTACTTTCCAGTGTTAGACGCTGTCTGCTAAATGCAGTGTTAATTCAGCCCTTAATTGGTTGGTGATTTTTGTCAATATGTATGGTATATTTAGTTAATGGAGACCAGATGTGATTTAAGTGTTCTCTTTTTTTGGGCAGTGTATGTAATGCCACCCTAACTCATTAATAAGGAGAGAAATCTCAAAGGCAAGCCTGTTAATTTGTATTCACTCCAGGTGACGACATTGTAAAACTGGTTTAGATATTGCAGAGTCTGCAAAGCTGTCATTAATGCAAAGTGTGGCTACTTTGAATAATCTAAAATAGGAAATGCATTTTGATTTTGCTTGACACTTTGGGTGCTACATGATTCATTTTATTTCATGGTTTTGATCTTTTCGCTATTGTTCTACAATCATTCATCTAAATAAATACCCTTGAATGAGTAGGTGTGTCTTAACATTTGACTAGTACTGTATTTTAAATATCAAACAGAATTCAATTTCAATGTACCAGTGATTATACTATATAGAAGTATTGGTCAGGAGTCTTGAGTACTTTTGTAGGGCATTGTATTTGGTTTTCATATACAATGATTACATTTTGATAACCTTTTTATGTTCTCCTAACATTAACAACATTTTTAACAATAACCTCTGAACGTAACAGGTGATATAATAACACAATGTCATATTTCGGAAACATTCTGGCGTACAACCTCAGGCGTATAATCATTAGCTTGAGTTAAAACTATGAGCTTAAATATTTGATGATATTTCAACAGAAGCTTTTGCCTGTAAAAATGTTGTCTATCCCTGTACCAAACTCACTGGGTCCTATGAGATTGTTTCCTCTGTGATGCAGCTATTAGCTTGGGTAATTGTGACATTACTAGATGTACCCAAAGGCGAACATGCAGGGAACCTCCATTTCTCTGTTAACCACTAATAACCACATATAAGGGAGGGAAATTAACTGCGTTCTCCCCTTTGATAATCTTTGTCTCTGCCAGTAGTTTCCGGATTTTTTCTGGACATTTTCTAAATGCTATACTTTTTCTTTCAGGGCAACGATCAGGTCCGATTTGAGCTCACCTGCTATGCCCTGTACCCGGAAGTGAAAGTGAGTTGTAAAGGAACCGAAAAATCATTGACTATCATTGAATGAATCGGAAACGGGTCAAAATCCAGTTCCATCAGTTGTGTCATCAGCTGTCTACTTTCACAAGTCAACACCTGCTGCACGCGACTTTCACATCATCCAGTTGTACATCACAAAGTATAGGCCAAGCCAATCTCCCACTTTCTTTCTCACCTTCAGATTATTGCTCCATGGCGGATCCCAGAGTTTTACACTCGCTTCCATGGGAGGAAGGACCTGATGGAGTATGCTGAGGTAACGCGTCCCCATGTCTGGATGTCTTTGTACATGCACATAATTTGTGGGGGGAATGCATGTTTGTTTTTGTGTTGTCGTGGATGTGTTTTCCCCCATGACCACTAGAGGGCGATCCTGCTGTTTCAGTAAAATCTAAGTCCTCTGTTGATCCCAGTCACCACTATCAATCTCTCCTTCCCTGTGTTTGACAGGGGAGGAGCTCATTGGAGCTGACTACTAGCCCCTCAAGTGTTCTTTGGTCTGAGCCTTGTTGAATATTAGCTTTATAGTAATGTCATGCAACCGTAAAAAAACAAAACAATGCTGACACTTAAAATGGCCCAATGTGCACAAATCTGTACACTGCTCATGATGTATTTATTCAACAATGACCTCTAATAAATAACATAAGTACCTTATTAAAGTCATATCTTTATTCACATTCTAGTCATTTGGCTGATTTTGGTATCCAGGGCAGGTGTTGTTATGGGTTTAGATCTTTGGAACATTGCAGAAATATATTGAACAAAGTTAATGTCCCATAGACAATCTTCTATTATATGTTTGTTATTGAGTGTCTTCTGGCATTTTCTTCACCCCCAGAAACATGGCATCCCTGTGCCTGTCACCCCTAAAGCACCCTGGAGTATGGATGCCAACCTCATGCACATCAGGTGAGACACAGACCAGTGACTTTCAATACTTCCTGATCAAATGAAAAGACCTGAGTTGTGAAAAACAAATTTAATTTACACTTGAAATAGATGTATTTAGTGTCACTAACATCTGAAAACATTTCATTAAAATATTCTGTCCATATCTGACAATCCATTGACCTAACCTAGTTTAAACCACTCACATTTTGTCGCCTAGGATTTCTTCAGCTTTACTTCTGATAATTATTGTGTTGACATGCTTTGTTTATAGCTCAACCTCTACCCTCAGTTAAATGTGTACTGTTTATTACCTGTCAGTTGTCGCCACAAACCTCTGATTCAGTAACAGGTCTTTGGCTTGTCATTAGCGTATATGAATGCTGCCCAGCCCTGTTCCTGGAGGTCTACCTTTCTGTTGGTTTCCTCTTCAGGTCATTGGCTTGTCATTAGCTTATATCTGGGCTGAACAACCCTACTCCTGGAAATGTACAATCCTCTCCAACCACTCTTGTGACTTACCTGCCGTAGATTTTAATTTAGCTAATTGCTGGAATAAGTTGTGCAAACCTAGGGTTGGACAGAACCTACAAGAAGGTATGTCTTCAGGAGCAGGGTTGGGCAGCCCTGGCCCATATGAAGGCCCTGGCCTGCTTGTATAAACCTTCATTGAATGCTTTTGTTTATAGCCTACATTTACGCACACCTATACAAGTGTAATTGTGCTGTTTATCTGACATTAGCATGCAGGGGAAATGTTGGGTCCCCAAGGGAATGTGTGTTCTTCAACATACCTTTTCATTATTTTTGTATCAATAGCTATGAGTCTGGAATACTGGAAAATCCCAAGGTAAGACTTTGTTCGTGATACACAGTAGTGACTGATGCATGCATGAGAAGTCTGACTAATCACACAGGACAATGATAGTTAACCCAACACAGTAGTGACTGATGCATGCATGAGAAGTCTGATTAATCACACAGGACAATGATAGTTAACCCAACACAGTAGTGACTGATGCATGCATGAGAAGTCTGACTAATCACACAGGACAATGATAGTTAACCCAACACAGTGGTGACTGATTCATGCATGAGAAGTCTGACTAATCACACAGGACAATGATGACAGATTCAACAGGTAGTTACTATCACATTCTTCTGCTGTCTATGGTTTACTCATATTCAATAACTCTCTCAAGCCTGACTGGTAATTAATAGATTTTCTTCTTGTTAACAGTATGGATTTGTTTTTGCTACATGTGGTTTTATTTGTTCAAAGCAATAGCTGATAAGAGTCCACTGAGTTAAAGTTAACATAGTGGACCCTGAGTGCCCAGAGTGGGACAGACATAGTTTGATGTCTACAGGGGTCAAGGCGGTACACTAAGGCCACCTCTTGATGACCCACGCCTCATCCTTCCTTGTTGCTTCTCACCCTGAGCCCTGCCGGGCCTGGGAAGAGCCCGGGACACACAGACACTGACTTGTCGTCAGAAACGGCTCCCATAATTCCCCATTTCATGGGAGCTGGGGGAGGGTTAGGGTGTCGTGCCCAGCTGGGCCTCGTGCCCCCCCCCCCACCGGGGCTCTTGGGGAACCATTGTCTCTGGTTTTCGCCGCCGCAGGCTGCGACGTGGGAGGGACCCATTTCACCGTGACACCGTGACACCAGAATGTCACCAGTAACAGTAAAGTACAAAGGTGGCGGGCAGACAGATGAGCGTCCCAATGGACGGGGTGTCAGGGAGCCCAGGGGTCCCCCGCTTTCGCAGTACAGAGGCTGGAGTGTAAGGCCGGCTTGTCTCTGTCCCCGGCTCGCCCTGTGGAGACATGCAGCCTGAAAAGAAGCCTCTCAATGGCATCGCCATGTATAGTATGACAGTGTTGTGGAATTGATTTAATTCATTGTTTTAGTCCCTTTTACGTTCACAATGAATTTATCAATGGAGTTAAATACGATGAAATAATTATGGTGGCGCAGATAAAAGTGATGAAAGGATTTGAATAAATTACGCGGAGCGTGTTATGATCGTTTTAATGTGGAACAGACTGTAATAATTCAGTCATTTCCATCTTTTACCCCTAGTTTCAGCTCCCGTATCAGATAGACATTAGAGTGCATTTTAGATGATCAACTGTTTCAGTGTCTAAGAAAAGTTGTCAACTTTTTCTTTAGATTTTGTGCCTCCATTTAAAACCGTCGCAGGCTTCTAGTAAACCATGTTCTAAAGGGAATGTGAAAGCATGATGGGAATACAAATATCACTGTACTATCATCAACATAAGCATGACAGTCAGCCTGCAGAGGTAGTGAAGAGGTCATCTCAGTCTGCCAATGTCCCTACTGTGTAGCTGCTTGGTAGGAGTCCCAGCGGTGGACCGGATGGCTCCATTCAGCGCACTGACAGATCAGGAAAGGTCCGAGTGGTTGCTCAGACGCACTGTTACTATTGAAAATAAGTGAATTCTCCACCACTACTCAGTCAAGCTTAGCCTTTTACCTCTCAGCTAGGCTATTTCATTGTTGTCTCCGTTTTCATTGTGGTTCTAAAGAAGGGTTTGGTTCAAATAACTATAAATGATAGTTTTAATAATGCAAACAAATGTCTTTGAAGTGTGTCAGTTGTGAAGATTTATCATTCCGTTTTTTAAGCTCATTTTCATATGTGATCATGCATTTAATTAGTTAATTCGTTTAGTTAGTTTTCCTTTAACACAACCCAGTCTGCTGTTCTGTGTGGCCCGTCAAGCGGTCTGGGCCCAGGCCCGGGGGCTGACACTCGTCTGCGCTCATTGAAACCTCACCTCTGTCTAAACCCTAGCCCCTGGCGGGGTTCCCCTAGCCCAGTAGCCCTAGAGTAGTGAATGGGAACGCTGTCTGCTAAATGCAGGGCTCCTTTGATCAGGCCTGGGCTCCACTGGTTTTCACTAAAGAGGAGGTGGCTGAACAACCAGTCCTGTTATACATTGGAAATTTAACTTGTGTGTTAGTTTGGGAATGACCCGGCCCATGCTGTGGCTGCCTAGGGGGAAGGATGCGCGCGTGAGTGCGTGCGTGCGTGTGTGTGCGCGTGTGTGTGTGTGTGTTCATCGAAACTCAAAGAGCTAGATTTGGAATGTGTCCTCCTCACCCCTTGGTCAAATGTATTGTCGGGTCTGACCTATGCTTGTGGCTCAATCTAACTCTATATTAGTTCCTACCTTCTTTGTTTGGGCTTTGTTACAAGTATTGCCTTTAGTGCCAGGCTGTTGGTAGATACTGTAGACAGAGGCCAATGATAATGTTAGTCAAATGTAGATGGGTCTGGGTGTTAAACATGACAAATAGTTCACACACATCAGATGTAATACATTCTCTCATTTCAATGTGCCATGTTTGCAAATGGCATTTTAAAGACACGGCCAGACTTGAGACATGGTGATTTAAGTGTCATTTCCAAACCAATGGGCAAGATTCTCTTTTTTTTCTGCCATACTCCCTTTCCTGTCCCCACCTCTGCCTTTTCTTTGGACGCCTCCGGACTCGATTGAAAGGCAATGAGGCAGCTAACATGTGGAAAGATAGAAATTTACTCGCTTTAAGTTCATGCTGCCAAAGCCCTCTTTCTGGGGGCTGCATTGAGTGGGCCCAGAGCAGCTCAACAATATGGCAAGACTGGAGAAAGGCTGCACAGGGAGCTGGTCACAGCGACATGATGGCTGCGCTTCACGCCCCATTTGATACCAATGCCGTCAGTCTCTCTCCCCCTCCCTCTCGCTCTCTCCCACTCTATTCCTACCTTTTTCTTTTTCTGGGCCAGGGGCTTTGGGACAGGTCCACCTGCGGGGGGTTGGAATTGAAATGCATTGATCTCTAGGCAATGAAAACTACTCCCTTAAGCTTTCCATTTCTCTGTCTCCCACTTTAATTCAGTGCGTCTCGTGAGCATGCACGTGTTTGACTTCGGATTGCATGTGTGTCCATGGGATGTTTCTGTGTTTCTGTGAAGGTAAGCATAGCACATTTGATTATACAGGGAACTCAAGGCGGCAGAAAGATTGCGTCTTTGTTAGATAGCGTTGTGCCGTCATGAAATCGCTGTTGTTGGTAAGTCCACTCTTCCCCACTGTAGTCACTATAAAATAAGATCTAAGGTATTTTTTATTGTTTTTTTTAGGGAATTCATTTTCTCTACTCGTTCCTTTAGTTTGTTGTCCGTTTGGGCAATGAGGCAGGAACTAAAAGGTATAGACGGAATCCGTCAAAGTTTGTTTAGTTAAAAGGAATGAAGTGATTGTGCTTGTGCTGTTGCTGACAGAGATTAGTTATTGTATGATGATTCTTTTCCATCTGGTAAAGGTTTCCATTTAAATGCACCCAGTAGTTATTTTGCATAGTCCCCCTGCAATTTGCCTCAGCTCAGGGGACATTGGCCATCGTCTGGTTGTAATGTGGGGTAATTGGCAGGGGTGTCAGCCCGATTTATTCAAGTCCTCAACCACCTACTCCCCCTAACTGATAAACGGCAAACGGCTGTCTCGTCTCCTACCATTCCATAGGGCTCTAGGGGAAAATAAAGGTAGGTTGTTGTTGTTTGGTTCCTATAAAGATACATTCTTCTGCAAAAGAGAAATAAAAGGGAAAATGTCAGTCATAAAGACTGAGGAGCATATTGGTAGAGGAATCTGGCTGACAGAATTGGGAGGTGTGCTTGTGCTTTTCCAGACAGCCGGTGAATATTGAGTGTTGCAGTCACTTGAGTACATCCTGTCATAGTATCGGGGCTGTTTTGACTTATGAAGTGTCTTTCATGAATCGGAGTCTCTCTTTGTCTCTCTCTCTCGTTGAATATCCTCTACTTCCCTCCCTCTGTGCTGAAGTGCCACACAAGAGAAATTAAACCAAATACAGGAGAAAATGTATCATTGATTTGAGCCCTTTGCTCTCAGGTACTGACAGCATTTTAAAGTATTTTCTCTTCATTAACACCCTACTTTGAGGATCATATTATACTTAGTCCATCAATAGACTAAGTACTTGCTGTGCTGTCCACTGAATTTCTTTTTAGTCCAATTTCTTTTTTAAAGTTTATTTGAATCCCTTTTTGCCGACACTTCATCTATTCTACCTGTGGTCCCCACACGAAAGATGACAACCTGGTCGTAACTAAACACTTACAGAAAACTTAAAAAATGTCACATACCATAAACACAAATGTACTGAGATTAAGAGCAAGATTGAAATGTGAATGTCATTACAGAGCCATGCTCCAGCCAACCTGTACCTGATGACCAAGAACCCAGAAGACACCTGTGACAGCCCAGATGTACTGGAGATTCACTTCACCAAAGGTCTGTCTAAAGGGCTGTTTTAGCTCGCTATTCTGTCCAGTTTGAACTGCATGGTAGTCTAACCGGTTGGTGATGTCTGTCCCACCAGATGCAAGTATCTATGACTGTTAGTTCATAATTCAGAACCATATAGTTGAACTCTTGCTCAACCGGGTTCATAATTCAGACCCAGGATGTGGTTTCAGGCCTCTAGCATTGCCAGGTTGATGGTTTTCGATCATCCTATCCTCGAGTGGCCCGTGCGCTGATCACAGCCTCAGGCTGCTGTAGACCATGTGCTTGCCTGACCACCCAGATGGAGAACAGGCAAGCTCCAGCACTACTAAAACAGCCTGCCTGGGGCCATGGAGGGGCCCGGAAGCATTGAGTCAGCTCAGAACTGAGAGAGGTCCATGTGATACACCACTGCAGGACTAATCAGAGAAAAGTGTTACTTTTGTATGGAAAAGGGGGCCATCCCATCCTGGGTCAAGAAGCACAGATGTCTCATGTCTATATCGTGGTCACAACTGGCAAAGTGTAGCCTGGGCCTTAGAACACTGGAACATCAAACGACCCGGCAGGATGTTCGGCTGTCGTCCCGGTGGTGACCAGTAAAATGTTTATGACCTTATTACTACACAGAAGCACTAATAAAGATCCCATTTTTAGTAGTTTCAAGTGTGATTTAATTTTGTTGTGAAAATACGTGTTGTGCAATTATGAAGGTTTGTGTGACAGTTTACATTCCTTCAGGATAAAAACCATGATGTATTCTATGCACAGCACTGCTTTTCGATATGGTAATGTAAACTGTCACATCATCGTGTAACTTGCTTTTGCCTTGGCTCATTGCTCATTTGCAATGAGTTATGTTCTCTCCACTTATTGAGTGGAGATGACAAAAGCTGTTTTAGTGGCTCACACAAAGGCTTCAGCTTACTCCTCCTCCTCAAGCACAACAGTGGTGCAATAATGTTTTCTTTCTCCATCTTTTCATCTCCAACCAGCCTTTTTCCAATAGGTTTTCTCACTGATTAAAAAGAATTTTAACTACTAAACTTTTTTCTTCAGTGAAAGTTTTACCCTTTTTTTGTCCCTCTTCCTTTCAGTGAAATGAGGGGAAAGGAAAAAGGGACAGAGAGGAAAAATGTAAAGCAGTAATTTTTCCTACAACTGTGTCTGCTTTCCCATTGTCTGCACTGTTCACTTCAGCACTGAAGAAAAGGGCCGGGAGGGAAAGAAAGGCCCAGTGAATGATAGACCCCGCGAGATGGAAGACGAGAGGCCAGGCTCAGCTCCCGCGTTCACACCCTCACTTAATTTATTTGAACTTTTAATCTAATTATTAACTATTTGGGGGATCAGGGGGCTTTGTCGGATCGCTATCCGTGTATGGAGTTTTCCTCAGGGGCCAAGGATTCCCGGGATATGGGAATAGACAAATGACAAAGCCCTTGTCTGAAAATATTTGGTCAAGTCTTTTACGTGTCATTCGAACAGGGCTTACATTGGGGGCTACTGAAAAGCAACCAGGAGTGCTGCTTTTTCTCTGGGACTTGATTGGCAACTGCAAGCATGCTAAATGCTAATGAGCTCCGAATGATAGAAATGAATATCAGTTTTTTTTTTGCCCCTTCCTATTTTTTCTATTTTTTTCTGTCCTCCATGTCTTAATGTTCTTAGCCTTCCATTTCCCCTCTATTTCCCAGTATATTCCCTCTGTTCCACCCATGCCCCGGTCTATTCCAGCTCCTCCTCCCATGCCCCGGTCTATTCCAGCTCCCCCGCCCATGCCCCGGTCTATTCCAGCTCCCCCGCCCATGGCCCGCTCTATTCCAGCTCCTCCGCCCATGGCCCGCTCTATTCCAGCTCCTCCGCCCATGGCCCGCTCTATAACAGCTCCTCCGCCCATGGCCCGCTCTATAACAGCTCCTCCGCCCATGGCCCGCTCTATTACAGCTCCTCCGCCCATGGCCCGCTCTATTCCAGCTCCTCCGCCCATGGCACGCTGTATTCCAGCTCCTCCGCCCATGGCCCGCTCTATTACAGCTCCTCCGCCCATGGCCCGCTCTATTCCAGCTCCTCCGCCCATGGCCCGGTCTATTCCTTGCTTGTGTAATTCAATTAGGAAAGGGCCTGCCTGCAATTTCACACCTTTCAAATTAGTAGGGCGTTGTTATTTATTAGTACTTCTCACCACTTAACCATTAATAATCCTGAACTCCTCCAACCTCCACCCTTCATCACATCTAAATATCTTGTTCATCTCTTTACTTTTCATGGTCTCTAGGCTCTCCCTTGTTACTTCTCTTCAGTGCATGGGAAGCAGTCTCTTCGGTTTAGTAATTGTTTGTGAGCATTAATGCGTACATTCAATTTGGATTGCAATTTGATGATCTTTAGCCATTTTAACTGACTTAAATCTTATTCATTAAAGTGCAGTGTATTTAAGATAATTCAATTCCAGATCAAATACAGCCCACGTCCAAGCAAAAAAAAGCCTTGAGTCCAAGTGTGGGACGTGACTAGCTCTCTTTTGAAACTCTCAGAGAACCGTATTGTTAAGCTGAGTATTGTGTTCAGTGCTGTGAAGTTCCCATGTGTTTGGACGGTTGGCTCCGCCTGACTGGTCCATTTGTACCCGTACAGGTGTGCCAGTCAAAGTGATCAATGTCAGCGATGGCAAGACCAAGGACACACCACTGAAAATCTTCTCTTACCTTAATGAGATTGGGTGAGTCTGACATTCTAGCAGAGCCGCTGGAACGCCTTCAGCTACTCCCCTTGTCCCAGCCGTCAGTACGTTTCAACACTACAAGGCTGTTAGCTGTCTTCTGCATTCCCGCTCCTCAAGCATTAACCATAACATCTTCATTTTTGCATTACTCATGTGGAACAACCTCTTGGTTTATTTTCTTTTGGCTAGTTTTGCATCATATACTGAAAATATTTTTAATAATTAAATATCCATGAGGATTTGGACACCCTGGCCAACCCTATTTTTTAAATCCTTACTGCAGTGGTTTCTGTGTGTGCATATGGCTGAGAAATACAGGTTTATAAACTATCGTGCTTAGTGAAAAAGCGCTTTTTAACCAGTTGTGGTTTCTCAGAGGGAGGCATGGAGTTGGGAGGATCGACATTGTGGAGAATCGCTTCATCGGCATGAAGTCCAGAGGTAAGTCAGTGACAAGGTGTGATGAGAGATCCTCTGTTAAAGGAGAACCTCTAATTGAAAAGACACATTCAGGTATTCTTTTACTTACATTGATTAAAATGTCGTTGTTTTGTAGAGATGGATAATCTAGCACAAAGACTTAGTACCTACTCCACCATAAGGGCCAACACTCAGGTCCCTTTTGTCCTTTTTTTCATGCACTTAATGTCGGTGCTGAAAGTGGACCCTTGCTATTCCAGTACTAGAAATAAACAAACATACTATGTGCCTTTTTTCCGTTCAGAGGAATGGATCATTACTCATAATAATACACTGCTAAAATGGAAATATTTAAATCACACGTCATCTCGATGAACGAAATAATTAAAGATCAAAATCTTTACTGTTCAATGTGTAATTAGTTGAGAACAAAATTACAAAACAGTCAATGGAAACCAAAGTCATCAACAGATTGAGGGCTGGATTCAAACTCACACTGAAAATCTAAGTAAACAACTGAAATCACAGGCTGTTCCAACTTGTGTGAATTTCATCACGGCACCTCATAATGTGACTCAGTAGTTTGTATGGCCCCACGGGCCTGTGTGAACTCCTGACAACATCTGGGCATGCTTCTGGCGGGATGGCGGATGGTGTGCAGAGAGGATTTTCTCCCAGACCTGGATCAGGGCATGTGAGCTCCTGGGCAGTCGGTGGTGCTACTTGGCGGTATTGGATGCCCTGATACATAACGTCCCAGAGGTTCTCAGTTGGATTCATGTCTGGGGAACGTGAGGACCAGTCAATGGCATCAATGCCTTCGTCATCTAGGAACTGCCTAAACACTCTGGCCACATGAAGCTGGGCATTGTCCTTCACTAGGAGGAACCCAGGGCCCACAGTACCAGTGTAAGGTCTAACGATTTCATCCTGGTACCTAACAGCAGTTGGGGTACCGCTGGCTTGCACGTGGAGGTCTATGCGACCCTCCAAGGATATGCCTCCCCAGACCATCACTGACCCACCACCAAACCGGCCATGCAGGATGATGTTTCAGGCAGCATAATGTTCACCACAGCGTCTCCAGACTCTTTTCTGCCTTCACATGTGCTCAGTGTGAACCTGCTCACATCTGTGAAGAGACCAGGACGCCAATGGCAGACCTGACAATTCTAGTGTTCTCTGGCAAATGCCAATCAAGCTTCATGTGCTGGGCTGTGAGCACAGGTCCCACTAGAGGACGTCTGGCCCTCATGCCACCCTCATGGAGTCTATTTCTAACAGTTAGGTCAGAAACACACCAATAGCCTGCTGGAGGTCATTTTATAGCGTTCTGGCTGTAATCCTCCTGTTCTTCCTCACACAAACAAGCAGATACCGGTCCTGCTATTGATGCCCTTCTACAGCCCTGTCCAGCTCTCCTTGTGTACTGGCCTGTCTCCTGGTATCTTCTCCATGCTCTTGAGACGTTACTGAGGGACACAGCAAACCTTGTTGAGACAGCACATGTGGATGAACCATGCTGGTGGAGCAGGACTGCCTACGCAACCTAATGGTCTCCTGGTATCTCCTCCATGCTCTTGTGACTGTCCTGGGAGACATAGTAAACCTTGTGACAGCATGTATGGCTGTACCATTCTGGTGGAGCAGGGCTCCCTATACAACCTGAATGTGCTGCATGTACCAGTAGTGACAAGGACATTAGCCATTAGCAAAACTAAAGAAGAAACATTCAGGAAGGATAAAGAGAGGGCAATTGTCTGCGGCCAACACCTGCAAAACCATTCACGTTTTGGGGGTTGTCTTGCTGTTGCCTCTACAGTGCACCTGTCATCACTTTCATTTGCACCAAAACAGGTAACATTAATTCACAATCACATATGCTTCCTATCTGGAATGATTGATATCCTTGAAGTTTAATTGATATACTGTGATGATTACGTGTTCCTTTAATTATTTTGAGCAGTGTGTATTCAACTTTTATAGCTCAGTTCATTACAGAAATAACATGATCATGTAAACAGAAAAAGCTATTTAAAAGTGCTAACTTAATAAATGTGACTATGGTTGGTCAGGAGACCGACGGTTGGAACATTCATGGCTTCAGTGTGGTCTGGGTTCACAACACCATCCGAATTCATGGCTTCAGTGTGGTCTGGGTTCACAACACCATCCACGCTATGGTGGATGCCAACAATCAATAAAATGTTTACTAACTATTCTTTCTACGAACCTTAACCCCTTACCTTAAGCCTTGTTCTATACCTAATCCTAACCATTGCAAGCAGTTGCTTATCTACAGATTTGTTGAAATGTAGTTAATAGCGATACTATCTATTGAACATCTACAGATGGAAATTAGGACTGTGAAACTAAAATGTAAACTAATGCTATAATAAATAACAATAATGGAAATACAAATAAAAAAATAGTTCAAAACGCATTCTGAATGTTTTGTTATTGGCTAATGTTAGATTATCTACAGTGTTGTGAAAATATGCAATTAGTTACAAGCTTTGTCTCACTCCCTGACAAACACACACACACTTCACAGATACTAACTTCCTCACGCGAACTCTCCAACTCAGCAGTCACCCGCTCCTGTATACAGGCTCATTCACTGAACTGAACGTCTCAGGCGAAACATCTTTAGTGTTGCTGTACCTGTCACCACAACGTGGGCCGTGAGGGGTGGGATGTTTGTGACCATGTACCATGTCAAACAGCATGTCACTCACTCCCCTAGTGACCCACGCTGCCTTTGTACTCCTCACAATAATCTGACTGGCAAATTGACTCACCAACACACTCCTCTGGCTTTGAGTGACAGGTGGAAATTGAAAAAATGGGAAGCCCGCTTTTGTCCCCCTTGGCTGCATAAAAGATCAAAGCTTATCTTGTCCACAGTACCGGGGTGATGAGCAGAGTGAGGTTTGACAGGGGTGAATAACTAGTAAAGATTGTGTGTGTTTCTGGGTCCGATGGAGTGTGTCATTTCTTTGTATGTCTTGAGAAGATGGGGTCAGGGAGACCTGGGATTGAAATGGTTGTCATTCCTCAGCAAAGTTGTTTGTAAGTGGTGTGCATGGGTTATCCCTGGTCTGAATTCACTTTGTGGTGGACCATGTGGTATTGGGAGTGTTTCGAACATTCCGTTTTCATGATGAAGTGGTTTGATATTATATTATATATATATGATTGTTTGATTTGTTTGGGAGGATACATGATTTTGTTGTTTTTCCGAGTAGGGCTATCAAATCCACTTCAACTTTTTCTGATTGTTGAGTACAAGCCCCAACATTTTTCGTTCATGTTTTAAGGTGCGCGCATCTGTGAGCCTGTAGACCTAATCGCAGCTTAATGTCTGACTCTTGATCAGCGCAGGAAGCAGACTTGAATGTGTCTGTGTGTACATGGGATGTATCCCCATAGGGGACTGCTGGCTCAGCCCAGGTGGGGTTAATGCTTGGTCTTAACCCCTCCACCCCCTCTAGCAGAGTGGCCCTACAGACAGACTGTTTAAAAGATTAATACTTGGAAGTCAGTGTTTTCATTTGCCTCAGCTTAACTGACAAGCCGCAGTTGGTTTAGCCAAGGAAGATAGCCTTTTATTGTTTCTAATCTAAACTAACTGCTCTCTTCTGGGTACTTAAGGTAAACTGGGTTAGAGGGCAGTTTTAACTGTTTGATCAGATAGTGGCAGCGGAACTGTTCCTGTTTTGCCCTGTGTAGCCTGTCCTTTCCACTAAACCCAGTGGCTTTTGAGGTTTAGATGATTAGCAGTTTTGATAAGTCCTGGTTTGGGCAGCCAGGGTAGTTGAAGGGCTTCTCAGTTTTCAGCTAAGGTTTCGGGGTCTGCGGCCCTCACCTTCATGTAGCCACCAAGACAAGCATTGTATATAACCCTTGAAGTCATCTTTTAAAAGCAACACTCGGTTAAGGACCCGACACAAGTTACCCATGCACACACGTGAAATCACTGAGACTCCTCTCAGGTATCTTTTTGGCCCATTTTTCTTTGGCTCTTTCACCTAATAAGACAGACAGCTGAGTGACAACTTCATTTCTCCTGTTGGCCCATCCCCGTCCCCCCTCTCTCCATTATTTTCAACACTGCATTGGGGGGAAATTGTAGGGTAGAGAGAGCCCGGTCCCAGATCTAGGCAGACGGGGGCCTCCTACCCTGTCATTTGCCCACGACAGTCTCATTCTGACTGGGGTGAGATACCGTGGTGCTGGCCTGTCTGTCAGGTTGAACATGGATTGTGCTTAATAGAGCTGTCTGAGTTGGTCCTGGAAGGAAGGACAATGAGTTTATCATGCACACAGGAGAAACCGTAATCATCTTGAACCAATTCTGTTTTCTTCTTCCTTTTTGGTGTCAGTGGAGCTCCGATATTTTTAGAAGGCAGCATTTAATTAGCATATTGTCTTAACACTTTTTCTTCCTCATCTGCAATGGTGATAGAAGTTAGAGAGCCTAATGTTTCTAGATGTATTTGTCATCATTTATTGTGTGTATGCGTTTGTCGGTATAAAAAAAATAATGCTGGAAGAAATTTAAACTTTATTTGTTTAATCGATTCACTTAATCTATGATTGAGACTAAGATGAAGATCGGATCAGAAAAAGTGTATACATAAACACAGAAAATATTTAGTTTTATGAAGTTTGATTGAGCATTGTTTTTGTGTGGGTGTTTATGCTTCCCCAGGTATCTATGAGACCCCAGGAGGCACCATCTTGTACCACGCTCACCTGGATATAGAGACCTTCACCATGGACCGAGAGGTCAGGAGGATCAAACAGGGCCTGGGAATCAAGTTCTCAGAGATGGTCTACAACGGTACGTTTAGTATGTAATGCAAGTGAAAACCCAAACGGTCCTTACTAGAAAATGGTTCTTAAATCAGGCGTCTATCCAGCCTCATAACAATATATTCCAAGTATATCATTTTCACTTGCTTTCAAAGCCTGCCTTGGTGATGAATACCTTGATGATAGACTGTGCCTGCTACATTACGACATGTTGCAACCCCCTGACGTGGGGGGTAAATAGTGAATGACATTCAACAGGCAAATCAGGTTGCACAATGAGTATCTTGTGATTGACAGGAAAGTAGTGAGTGTGTTGTGTATCTCTGTAACTGAATGAATGGGGTCTAGCTACCTGTCCACCGGGCTCAGGTGTCCTAATCCCCCCGCCTGGCCCTCACCCGGACTCCCTTCATCTCTATAATAGGATCACAGCCATTAGAGACTGATTACTGAGCCACGGCAATTAAACCCTTATGGGCCGGGCACAGAGACCAGGGGAGACAGACGCGCGCACACACACCGGTACAGGTGCTAGCTAGCTCCCTCACAGAGATTTGAGTCATTGTGGTGTTGGAATATGAAGTACTGCTGCCTTTGCTTGTTGTTGGGCTGGCGTATTCATGGGCCTTTCCTTAACCAGAACACGGGAGGGATGGGGGCTGCCTGAGACGCAGCTGGGGCGATGGAACCAGCGCTCACCTGGGGGGTAGGCTGGGAGGAGGAATTTGGATTCTGGGTTAGAGAAACCCAGAACATCCGAGTGAGGTTTCATGTGGCTTGGCCATTAATCCGTGTGCTTATTTCTGTGCTGTTTCAGGTTTCTGGTACAGTCCGGAATGTGAGTTTGTTCGCCACTGCATAGACAAATCCCAGGAGAGCGTGGAGGGTAAGGTGCAGCTGTCTGTCTTCAAGGGCCAGGTCTATGTGCTGGGCCGTGAGTCTCCCAGATCCCTCTACAACGAGGAACTGGTCAGGTAATGACCTCAAATGTTGCCATAATCTGCAGTGTGATTAATTAGAATGTGGGCACAATCTCTGGGTACATTATAATTAGTACATTAGTATGTACACTTTAATCGTTGTTTGCTAAGTTCACTGAGCTTCATCCTCCACTGAGTAACAATAAGTGGACACTGGCTACAGAGATATCATGAGCAGGGGTGTCAAACTCCATTCCTTGAGGGCCCTCTTCTCTCTCCCTCCTCCCCACTGGCTTCTTAGCTGTGAAACAGGGAGTCCATTCAGGCCTTGACCCATATGCCCTCTGCCCCCTGGGCTGGCTCAGTGCTGACCAAAGCAAATCTCCCATATGCCCCCTTCCATCTCCCTGCCATTGATAATGGCATTTAGAGCCAAAGCAGAGGATAATTTTGCTTTTAGGGGCAAAGCACAAATTTCATGCTAGTCAAGAACTGGGTGCAGCTTTACACTTTCCTCTCTCTCTCTCCGTCTCCCTGTCTCTCTGCATCTTTATTTCTGAATCTTTCTGCCCCTCATTCACACAGTCACTTTGAGACGTGTGTCTTGGGGCGACATGATGTCAGGGTCACTGAGGGTCCGGTTGCGCCGGCCGAGTCCTTGGGGGTGTTACTATGAAGGAACAGATGTGCTGAGTGTCATCTGAAGGGTCCACTTATGCCACCTTAAAAACCTCCCTCTCATTATTACACACACATTATTCCCCCTCTAATCCCATCCGTAGACCTGGCTGTTCTTACGGTCTTGGATTTTCCCTACAGGACCCGATAATGTGTCACGAACACACTGGCCTGAAGCTGCATTGAGGCTGCATTGATCTGAGTGTCACAGCTTCCATCGGTGTTTGTTTCAGATTATGGTTTCATTTAGTGAGGGTGTCAGAGTCAGTGATGAACAATAGAAACACTTTTAGATTAGAATCAGAGTTAAACATGCTAATTAGAATGAAGTGCAGATTCGTTTTATTCACCAAGAAAGTAACTCATTCATTGCAGTTGTAAATCATGTTTTGTCCCATTCATATTTTAATTGATAGGGAGAGAAAAAATATACACAACCAAGGTTTTGGTTCACCTAGAAATGTTCTTGTTTTCCATTAAAACGTACATCAAATTAGTTTGAATAGGAAATATAGCAAAATGATTAGGAAATATAGTAATTGACAATGTTCGAAATAATGACTTTTAATTGAAATAATAATGGTCCCTCAAACTTTCGTCAAAGAATCCTCCATTTGCAGCAATTACAGCCTCTCAGACTTTTGGTATCCCTTTTCTCCAAACCTTCCCCCATACCCCATCGTGACAAATGCCTTCCCCCATAGCCCACCATGACTAATGCCTTCCCCCATAGCCCACCGTGACTAATGCCTTCCCCCATAGCC